>BQKZ01012325.1:0-13143 GCA_036244855.1 Temnopleurus reevesii | reverse complement strand
TTAACCATCGGGCCACGGGCCGCGGAGTATCGCGATCATTACCGCTATAATACTCGCATATGCATATTGCATGTGTTCATACATAGGGATGTCCAGAAATCGGGGAATCCGTAATTTTTGAAGGGGTTTCCGTGCTCCCGTAATTGCTGTTGATTTCCGTACCAATTACGGAAAATCCGTACTAGTTGGCAGCTCTGAATGAGGGAGGAGTGTTATATAGAATAGCACATACCATAAGGTTAATGCACATAACAATAGGTGCATGCCTGAATAGGTGCATTCCTGAATAGGTGCATGCCTGAATAGCACCAAGCCTGAATAGCACAATGACAGAATAGCTCAATGACTGTGTGAGCTAGAATGCACTGGAGTACACTGCACTGGATGGCACTTCACTACAGTACCTCACACAGAGCAGACACCCTTCGAAGGTACATGTTATAGTAGGCTACATGTATACTTAAGATATAACAATACTGCTGGTATCTTCCTGGACTTCTCCAAGGCCTTCGACACTATTAACCATGAAATTCTTTTACATAAGCTCTCTCACTACGGCATTAGAGGTAAGGCCTTGAAGTGGTTCAGGAATTGCCTCACAGATAGAAAACAATTGATAATCATTGTTCATCCACACTCAATATAAATTGCGATGTACCGCAGGGAAGCCTCCTTGGGCCACTCCTTTTCATCATATACATCAACGACATCCACAAATCTTCTGAAATACTATTAGGCCAGTCATTTTATGACAAAAAATGGCTAAACCCAAAACAAATTGCAAAAGTTTCCAAACCAAGTGTATTTGATTGCAAAAAGCCCCTCTAAAAACATATCAAAAGTTTACCAAAATCGGAGTTGTGGATCAATGCGTAATTTGCATAAATTCAAAATGGCCGCCATACAGGGGTGAATGTACTTTATATTCCATGTATATACCAACATATCTTTAGAACGAATAGTGGTATGAAGTTGAAAATTGGTGCTAGTATATATCACTACATGGAGACAGTCTCCTAAAATTTTGAAATTCAGGGGTCAAAGTTCAAAGGTCGCAGGGGTCATCAAAGTGCAAATTCCTTGATTTTATCTTTAAGTCAAAACCAATTACATTCACTGTTATTTCGTGTTCAACCATTTCATTTTGAATATAGTTCAAGAAATATACATTTATCTTCATGACACAATGCTAACATATTTGAAGGATGTTTATAAAGGTCATACGGTCAAAGGTCACAAGGTCAAGGATCATGGCATTCGATGTGTTAAAACTAAGAAGAATCTTAAAATCCCATTCACTTTCCATGTATTTTCTGAACGTGTTTCTGTATAGAAAACGTGCCTAATCACCATCTAAGTAATATTTGTGTTGAGGAAATCGATCCATTGAGAAAAAAAATATATATAGGCCTAGTTGCCATTCACCTAAAGATGGAACAAATTTTTTAATGTAATTTACTTATGTAATGTACGTGTCTAGAGCACATGTGTGACCTATGTTGCAAATACCAGCTTTCCATTGTGATTGCATTCACCATCACCACCTATACCAACCCAAATCGAGTGCAGAAAGTGTCTTAGTTAAAATAGATGGACAAGTATGCAAGATGCCAAGATATATGGCTTTTTTTTTACTTCACAAGGAATTAAATCTGTGAAACATGTTAATTAGACTCCGGTTTGCAAGAAATTGGCGTTAACAACATCATCAAAATGTTGGAAGTAATGAAGGCAACGTGTCTGCAAGGTCAGCAAAACTGAAATCTTCTTTACAAGACATCATTTATGTGAGTATCATTGTCACATCTTACTAATATTTTGTTCTACCACTGATCACATTTAAGTGTTGAATTGTATAAGAATTAATTAAGTGATTATGAATTAGTTCGAAGAATAATTGTGATTAATTAACTTTTAATATTTCCTCATGTAAGCTTTTTAGTATTTTTTTTTTTTAGTAATTTTTTTTAGTATTCTTTAGCCAATGCCAAATCTTGAAGATTTGTCTCTGCCCTTAAAGAAAGTGAAATAGTGTCATAGATCTCATAGCTTCTCTCCCCTGTCTCTTTCTTTCAAAATTAAGGGTTACATAAAACATATCCCAGAAACAAGGCTGTATGATATTTAAAAATGGCCGCTATAGGCCAGTAAACATAGTGATCCATATGTATATACGCGTTTATTGAACTATTCCTAATAAAGCCTGTTATCATCAATTGAAGTACAAAATTGGAAATAAGTTTACATATATCATTTGTTAATTGGTTGGACATCCCTCATGCAAGCTTACTGGTTATCAAGATACACTTTTATGATAGAGTAACCATGGAATTTGCATTTTATGCTTAGTAAACCAGACTTTTGAACATGTGTTCTTTCATTTTTAACAGAAAACAGAAAAATAGATGTCATGAAAATAATTTTAGTTTCTAATCTGTGCTTTCCTCTATTAGTATGTTAGAGCATATTTATTTGAGAATATAGATAGGGAATACATTTAATATCTATTTCTACATTTCAGTTTAACTGAGAATGGATGAACAAGATTGTGCTATATGTCATCAACGAATAACTCATGAGAAGGAAGGCTCTACTCTCACAGAAAAGGGATGCCATGGAATTGAAAAGGCGAGCGAAGCAAGCAGTCTACCGGCAGTGCTTTTTTATAACAATGGATAATGAGCATGATTGCTCCATTTTATCTCGGCCCTCTACAGCTCACATGTAGTACAGTCACCACCTCGTCAAACGCAATATTTTCCTGTTATTTGACATACACCTATGAAATGAATCTATAATCGGCGAATGCGCACTTTCATCAGAAGAATGCATTGGTGAATTGTTCTCTGATAATTTTCCTGTCGACTGATAAAAAAATTAGGTAATTTCTGTCTCTGTTAAGTGTATTTTAAAGCCATTAAGATTTATGAATTTTCGACCCTTCGGCAGTCGAATTTTTGAACATAAGATTTCTTTTCGTGATCCTGACCCGTGCAAAAACTGAATTTTATTTTTGTCTTCAAATTTCAAAGAAGGATGAGTGTGGAAGATAAACAATCAAGAAAAAAGTTAGAGTCGCGAGGGTTTAAAGTGATTTTGAAGGGTTGGAAGTATGACATTTTACCAGGAGTTCACCCGAAATTCCGTGTGTTTCGATGGTAAAACACTTATGGGTCTACCATAGGAGACGGTGCGCGCTCTCCACCGCCTCCTATGGTAGACCCATAAGAGTCTATGAAGCTCGTGCGTTCGCGATTGCTTGGAACCGGATGACGTCATTACCCGGGCGATACGATTTCTGTAGTCAAATCGCGGCATTAGCCAATCAGAGCGCCGATATCAAAATGAGGTGAGGCGATCTCTGACTTGTCGACAAAATTCCGTGATCCTGACCCGTGCATAATATGAAATTACAAATCTTCTTCACATATCGACACTCTATTAGTTGCAGGTATTTTTCGAATTAAAAATGGTGAGAGTCAAGTGAGAAATTAGGGGATTTATCGTCCCTGAATATTTCAGTTCGTTTCTGTTCTGAAGTGAATAATGTTATGCCATAAAGGATGAATTTATATCACTTTATCATAAAAAAAAATCAAATCCAGAGAAAGATTGGACTTTCAACTGCTAGAAAATGTACATGTTACAAAGGTTTTATATATATGCGACGGAGTAATAAGGGATCGAACACGAGGGTGCATTGCCTAATTAGCTATTCATGGTCGTCTGTTTCGTGAATACGTGTCTTTTAAATGGATGCGAATTGGCGAGTGTTGCGGGTTGATTGCAAGAGGTGTGGAAATCAGTGCTCTACCTGGACAGAAGGTTCACAAGATATGCAGACAATCGCATTGCAATAAAAAAGATATTGAATCACTTAAGCGGAAGAGGGATTCATGTGATAAAGAAATTCATCCAAAAAAGAAGTTGAGGTCTCAGGGGTCTCTGTTTAACTATGATGCACATTGCCTTTTCTGTGGTACAGGTGACAATTACCATGGGAAACGAAAAGAGTTTAAGTTAATACCTGTCACAACATTTGACTTCCAGACAACTACACTGAAATGTTGTTCAGAGCGAAATGACGAGTGGGCACAGACAGTCAAAGCTAGGGTAGAGTTTACCAATGACCTGCATGCAGCAGATGCAGTGTATCATCAGGCTTGTTGTGTTAATTTCCGTACCTATAAACAAATTCCACAAAAGTATCTCTCTCCGCATTTCCAACCTGCAAAGCTCGTGAAAGTCGGGCGACCACAAGACGAAATACAAACAGAAGCTTTCTTAAAAGTCGTTGAGTATCTAGAGGAGCATGATGAAGAGCAGACTACCATACACGACCTCATAAACATAATGTCAGGCTTCTTACGCGGAACAAACATTGATGCATATAGCTTTCCTTACATGAAACGACAGATCCTAAAAAAAATCGGTGATAGAATAATTATAACTGAAAGAAATGGCAAAGCGAATGTCGTCACATTTTGGACCAGTGCCCAGTGTATCATCAATGACTTCCACTCATCTCAAACCAATCAAGATGATTTACAGGAGGAGAAAATGAAAATAATAGCCACTGCAGCAAAGTTAATAAAGAATGACATGAAATCTGTGGAACAGCAGAAAAACTATTATCCAGGATCTGCACAAATGGATTCCCCAGAAGAGGCAAAATCATTCTTGCCACCATCACTGCGTATTTTTCTTGAGGGTCTATTTGTTACCATAGATGCGACACAGAAGATTGCTTCAATAGGCCAAGCGATGTTTCAGGCAACTCGCCCTCGAGCTATCCTTGCACCACTTCAACTAGGACTTGGGGTCCAGATGCACCATCACTTTGCTTCAAAGTTCCTTGTTGACACCCTCCACAAGCATGGCTTTAGCTGCAGCTACCAGGAGGTTACGGAGTACGAACGCAGTGCAGCTGTAAACACCGGGATAGAAATCCCAAATATCACGCCAAATAACTTTGTCCAATACGTTGCAGACAATGTTGATCACAACATCCGCACCATTGATGGTCATGGCACTTTCCATGGGATGGGCATAATTGCCACAGTAACTCCAGGAACATTTGGAGCAAAGCCTGTTCCACGGGTACCAGTTACATCAGAAGAGATTGCTGCTGCCGGACGTATAGACATTAAGCATTTTGTGTGATGGTCTTCGGTCACTTAGATATGGGAAGCTGCAGAATCATCTCGCTGACGACCCTGATGCTCTCACGGATATGTTGTGGAACATATCATTGCCCCTACGTTCGCCTCGTCCTCTCTGGTCTGGTATGATGCAGCTAGTCCACAAGGGGAACCACCCAGGTAAATCATCTATCGAACTGCTTCCAATGATCGACATGAATCCCAGCGATATGACCTGTCTGTATTCCACTCTGAAGTTTGTTGCATCACACTCTAGGCGCTACAATGTTACACCGATCCTGACCTTTGATCAACCTTTGTGGTGGAAAGCCATAGTAATCCAAGAGAGTGTATCGACAGACGACGATGTCAAGAACATTGTACTCAGATTGGGTTGATTTCACACGGAAATGAGTTTCCTTGGTGCAATAGGACATCTGATGGCGGATTCAGGATTGAAGGAATTGCTAGAATGTCTGTAGTCTGGGAGACACGCCCACACCGAGTGGGCGCTCATGAATATTCATATTCGCCGGCAGGGCGCACACTCCACGTGTCCGCCCTGCCAGGTCACTCTTGTGCTGTGCAAGGGTATCTGTATATATTATTGTGATGGTATATTCATGGTGTATTCATGCTGCATTACACTAACTCCTGATGGGAGAATGTACTGTAATAAATGGTTGTTTATAATGTACAACTGGTGTGGTCGTGTCTCCTTATGACGTAAGTTTTGCCAAAAATCTATGCAAGCAACACAGTAATACACATTTTCAGTGGCAAGGCTGTTTCAAGAGCTGTGCGAGCACATTTGCTTGTAGTTGGTGTTCTCTACGCGTTACTAGCATCTCATACATTTGGAATACCTCCAATAGCTATTCTCTCACATACGCAAGATGAAGACAACAAAGATGAATCTTGTACTACAAACAGAGTCTCAAGACAAGATGTTGTGGGCATTCAAGACAATAATCAACAAGACGACCTCGACAATCGAGAGCAGCCCCATCTGTTTGATGAAGAGTCTAATTTGCTACAAACATGGGATAACACAGACCATGAATCACAAGATGGAATTCCTGTACTTGAGAATGACAATACCAGACCAATCGCTGATAACACGGATACAGAAAAAAACAATTTGCTTGTGGCAGTGGGTAAGATCTACGACGACTTGATGATTGGATCAATCACTCCGCAAAGTTTGCACGACAGAGAAGAAATCAAGGAACTTGGCCGTCAACTGGAAGCTTCAAAAGAGACATTGCGAAAGAAACGCACTGCCAAGCTTTGGTTGGAGTATATGGAAATGGTCCAGATTCTTCAAGAGTTTCTTCGAGCTGAACGCACGGGCAACTGGAAAATGCATCTCAAGTCAATGAGGAACATGTTACCATATCTTGCATCTGCAGGGCACAATAACTACACAAAGTCATTATACATATACCTCAACAAATTGGAAACTCTAGAGAAAGACCACCCAGACGTGTACCATCAATTTCAGAATGGCTTGCATGTTGCAAGACGGTCGGATCGCTATTGGGCCAGACTTTCCGAAGACCTGGTAATAGAACAAGGGCTGATGCGAAGCCTTAAGACTACAGGTGGGCTGACCCGCGGTCGTGGTATGACAGAGACACAGCGGTCAGTTTGGGTGATGTCATCCCAGGCGTGCTCGGAAGTGAATTTGGCAATGCAGAAATTCACTGCGGTACATTACAAGACAAGTGATCAGCATGGTATTCCTCAAGAGAAAAAGAAAGTTGATCACAAAGATCTTACCAATGCAAGACAAAACAAGGACATGTCAGACACAATGAAACTTCTTGACTTCCTGACGTCAAGGAATATCTTTCAGGGGAGTCCTACATTGCATAACATCGTCACCGGTGTTACTGCTGATGGCAATGTAAATGTTGACTCTTCAAGAGAAGTAGGTGAGAACATCTTGACAAGTATGGCTGGATCTGGAGTTAGTGAACACTCATTCAGAAAGAAGGATCAAGCAGTGACCATGAGTAGTGCAGGTGTCGTGAAGACCAAAGACGGAATAATCCAAGTTGATCATCAGCTATTATTTCAAAGACTGGTAACACTGGGCACGGTTGGAGACAGCTTGTCCGATGCTTTTCGGTATGAGCTATGCAGTTACCCTCCAGCTTTGTTTGACAACAAGTACACGCCTAGATTAGCCAACAAATCACAACTCGCGGACGCACTATGGGGTCTTATGCCGCAAGAAATGGATCCACCATCAGGGGATGTTAAGTATGTACTAGATGGAGGAGCTTTACTTCATAGGATTCCATGGAGCAGAGGGTCAACTTATGATCAGATATGTCAACAATATGTCACCTATGTGAAAAGGCAGTATGGCAACCCCGTCGTGGTATTTGATGGATATCGAGATGGCCCAAGTACAAAGGACACCACGCAGCAACGAAGAGCTGGATTGTCTGTTGGAGTACCTGTTCAAGTCTCCGGGTCTATGGTGTTCAATGGACGTAAACCTGACTTTCTATCCAACAAGGAAAACAAGCAGAAATTCATCCACTTACTTGATGATCACCTACGTAAAGCAGGCTGCTCAACTTATCACGCGAGAGCGGATGCGGATTTGCTAGTAGTACAAACTGCTGTTTCGATCGCTGCAAACTCCAATGAGTCAATAGTTGTGGTTGCAGACGACACTGACATTCTTGTCCTGTTGTGCTTTCATTCAATGACCACGAATATCTACCTCCGTCCTGAACCTCGCCATGGAGTCGCCAGAAAACCTAGATGTTGGAACATCGCACTTATGAAGTCAACACTTGGACCGGAAATATACGAGAACATTCTCTTTGCACATGCATTTCTTGGCTGCGACACCACATCCCATATCTACGGATTCGGAAAGGGTGTGGCTCTGAAGCTGATTCAAACAGATGAACATTTCCGCGACCAGGCAAAGGTGTTTCTTAACCCAGAATCTCAAAATACAGACATAATAGTTGCAGGAGAAAAGGCAACTGTTGCGTTATACAAAGGCAAACAGGGTGATAAACTAGACTCCCTTCGCCTGCAATTCTTCCATCAGAAGGTCAGTAGCAGCAGACGATTTGTGAAACCAGAGGTCCTCCCACCGACGTCCGCAGCAGCTGCATTCCACAGCAAACGAGTGTACCTCCAAGTTCAAGTCTGGATGGGGGAAGGAAAGCAAATGAACCCAACTGAATGGGGGTGGCTTAAAAAAGATGGACAATATACCCCAATTCTCACGGACAGTGCGGCAGCCCCGCCAAACCTACTCAAGGTAGTTAGGTGTAACTGCAAATCTGGCTGTGGCAATAGACAGTGTAGCTGCAGAGCAAACGGTCTAGAATGCTCTAGCGGATGTGGAGTCTGCAGAGGAATATGCAAAAATGTTAATCCAGTCCTTGATGAATTTGAATAGGACATACAGTCATAGAGAACAATAAAAGGTAAACAAAGTTCATTGACCTCTGTCACATTCAAACATTAAGTTCAAAATGTCAGCATTTGACCCTCGAGTCTGAATTACCCATACAATACTATCACATACCAGCCCCATGATGTAAATAGGAATAATAAACGAAAATCGAAGGTTTAAGCTTGATACCTATCATTGAAAATGCAATAACTGTGAAAAAGGTCAAATTTCAAGGGTATTGAATAACTGTGAAAAAGGTCAAATTTCAAGGTTATTGACCTCTGTGACCTCTGACCCTTGACGTTTCATACATTTAAATGTCACATATTGACTTTCATGTCTTAGTTCATACTGGTAATAAGTTTTAGGTTCATACATCTAATATTCATTGAGATATGTCTGTATAAATGCAAAACCAGAGCTGCCAACCAGTACGGATTCCTTTCCACATTTCAACTCTATTACACATAGCAAGGGAGTGTTCAAATGAATAGATATTCAAGATCAATTTACAAGAGAAGAAGAATATGATCCAACACACCTGTTTCTCCGCGAAAACGCTTTATCATCCACCTGCATAAACTTTTTATTGATTTAGGGTGTGAATCAAATGAATGTTTTGCTCTTACAAAATGTCATACCTCTCGATCTTATAAATAGCTTCCAGATGCTTTCCAGCTGATACCATTGATTCAAGGGTACAAAGAGGTGGTATTGTGGACATAACAATGTATCACTTAATTACTGATGGCCATATAATAAAGTACTCCATAAGAAAACGAAAGGGAAGAAAATACGGATTTTGGTTGGCAGCTCTGCAAAACCCCCTAAAATTATAAGGTCATTCACCTATGTATGGCGGCCATTTTTGATTTATGCAAATTTCACATTGTTCCACAACTCCGATTTTATGAAAACTTTTGATATACATGTATTCTTATTAGAGGTATTTATCATCGAATGCACTTTAAATGGAAAGTTTTGCAATTTGTTTTGGGTCAAACCATATTTTGACAAAACCAAGGGTAAAAGGTCATTGACCTTTTTGACCTTTGAACTTCGGCACCATTTCTTGAATTCATTAACGCATCATCCCCCCATTTTTTACGTGAATGTAATTTCTGGGTAGCATGAAGAATTCTATCGAGTTTAAAATGATATATAGCGTTATGAATAGTCTCCTAAACATAGACGTATTTGAATTTTGAGGTCATTGACCCCTGTGACCTTTGAACTTTGACCTCTTTATATCCAAATTCTAGGGGATGGTCTCCGTGTAGTAATACATACGAGCACCAAGTTTCAACTTGATAACTTTATTCGTTCTAAAGATATATGGGTATATACTTGGAATATAAAGTACATTCCCCCCTGTATGGCGGCCATTTTGAATTTATGCAAATTACGCATTGATCCACAACTCCGATTTTGGTAAACTTTTGATATGTTTTTAGATTTGCTTTTTTCTATCAATTATATTTGGTTTGGAAACTTTTGCAATTTGTTTTGGGTCAAATCATATTTTGACTGGCCTATATCATTTATTTTGTTTGCCGACGATTCAAATGTCTTTTACTCTCATACAAATGCACATCAACTTCTACGCACTGTAAACAATGAGCTCATACACGTTACTGACTGGATCAAAGCCAACAAACTAGCCCTCAATCTTCAAAAGGCCAACTTCATGCTGTTTAGTAACATAATTTCTGACCTACCCGGTGATATTGCATTTGATAATACGGTCCTGTTTAGAGTTTCTTCCTGTAAGTTTCTCTGGGTTTTCATAGATAATAAACTATCATGGAAGCCACATATCAACAACTTCTGTACTGTAATTTCCCGAAATATTGGCGTGATAAACAAATTGAAATTTTTCTCCCTTGTCACACTCTACTTACCCTATACCATCAATGATCGAACCCTATATTAATTATGGCGTATTAGCCTGGGGCAGTGCAATAGAAACAAAGTTGAACAAAATACTCCTGCTGCAAAATAAAGCAATGAGCCATTCCACGTTACGTAAGTTACATTTCAGAGAAAAATTTGGGCATAGTAAGAAGTATTTTGATTACATTGTGGTAGACCCTTGTGATGGACTCTTTAATTTAAGACCAAATTTTGATCTCTCTTGGCCTGAATTAAGAAGTAACACATCAATAACCGAGCGTTACGCAAGTTACATCACACAAAAAGGGATCCTTGACTTCTTTTTTTAATTTTGAAAATTCTGTGAAGTGCTGAGGTCCCCTGATAGACTTTCATAAAAAATCAAAAGGGCACAACTTAGGCTATGTCTTCAGTGAAGGTTATGAACATAGTATCATTCATATTTTTGTATGAGCCTATCTTCACCGTAACGTAAGTTACAGTTGAGCGTTACGTAAGTTACGTCGTCTGAAATGTCAATTTTCTATCCAATGGTTTCCTTCTCAATTTGTTTCGTATTTTATGGATAAGCTTTTGTTTCATCAAGCTATTGAAAACCACAACTGTGCATGTCTTCCTGACAACTAACCCTATTAGGTAGACATTTGGTAGCTGAGGTCTTACTGATGGTTGTGTGAAAGAAATTACAAGAACTTGATTTTCCTGATGTGTGATAGGTATAAACTAGCCATCAGCTACCCAATGTCTTGTTCTTGTACCAAGAAGACATCTGTTTAATGCTGAAATCCACCAAAACTGTCAAAAAGCTACCTAAAACCACTGGATAGTCATCATATGGCTATATCGCATGGTCTTGTATTTTGGTCTGATAAAATTTGCCAATGAACCCTTATGAAGGTGGCTGAATTTCATAAAGATAGTAATAATTCACCTGATTTGATATATTTTGAGCTTTTCTGCCAGATTCAGACAGCTCTGTACAATAACTGGGCCAATACATGATAGATATTCCTAAAAACAATACATTAAAAAAACGTGTAACTTACGTAACGTTACGTAAGTTACATATTTCTACAGTGAGCCAATTTCTTGCCGTTAACTGGATAAGAAACTACCAAGACAAGTCAGGGACTTGATGATTGCTGATAGCTACCAGATTGGAATATAAAATTGTAGATGGTCATTGGACTGTTAAATGTTCTTATGTTTTTGGTATAGGCATTGTAGAAAAAAAGAACAGAATTCTATTTTTTTTTCATTAAAATCATGTCATGGATTTTGATTTAAGACTTGAAATATGATTAATTTCTTTTTTTTAGCAAAATTTTCAAATTTCAAATTAGATGTGATTAAAAGAATATAAACAAAATATTGAGGGTACAGGTAGATGTACGCTGTATGACCCATTTTGGAGAGTCATTCAGGTTTGCACAAACCAATCGGTTCGCCAATGACCCCTTCAGATGTGGCTAATATCCATAATCATGATGGTAATGCACTTTATTTCTTATACTTTGATTGTTTCTCTCAATTTTTGACAGCTTTCGACAATCGTTTGATCAGCACATTATAAATCTTGCTAATTACACGGGTGTAACTTACGTAACGTTACGCAAGTTACATGTTTTGAGAGTAAGGCTTTCATATGAGGATGTTACTCATATATGTTATAATTTTGTCCAATGTTATTTTGCACCATATACTTGCTTTGGAAATGTACCATAATTATATCTTATTTGACTAATTTTTGAGATACAAAACTTTTAGGGTTTTTTGCGTTACGTAAGTTACATCTCATGGTGAGGATTTTCATGAGGATTTTTTTTCAACCAGCTGCATTTTTCGCCTCAAAATTTGACATTATTTCAATTGAAATAACCAAAAATTTGTAAATTAAAGAAAAAACATCCATTATTGCATTAAGATATATCCTAATATGGTGCTGCCATTGTTCCTTTGAATTTTTAGGACTTTTCATACCCTACATACTGTAAACTTGAAAATACTAATTTTTTTCTTTCGGGAGTAATTATGCGAAAACAGTGTGAAATCATGATTTTATGGGAAGTTATCTTGGAAAAAAGTCATAATTGAGAACTCATAAATGCCAATTTTATTTTTGGGGGTCAGGACCACTTGGTGTGGAATGGCCCAATACGAATTATTTCTTATACACACTACAGAGCTCACACGGACAATCTGTTTTTTTAAAATAAAATTCTAAAAATACAGGATATTCATCGCTTCCAACTCGGTCAGTTCATGTATAAACTTAATAAAAGAGAGCTACCCGCCATTTTTGATGATTTATTTCAGAAAAACGAAACAATACACAACTTCAATACAAGGCAAAGAAAATCCTACTACTTACCTTTAATGAGAACGCACTCAGCCCAAATTCATTTGTCTTTAAAGGTATAGATTCGTAATGACCGGGATGCAGAAAGTGATGTTAAACGAGCTGATGTATTCACAAGTTGCTTTACATGTACATGCCTAAATATATCTGTGTAGGATATTAGGAGTACATTTTTGCTCGTATTCTGTGTATTTTACGTCGAGCACGTCAATCGGCCATTATTCCTACGGTGTGCTAAGTGCTTTTGCATGGGGGAGTGTCGGCCTGAAATGGGCGGTGCGATCGGTGGTATTGTCTGCGGTGTGTGAGTTCGCATT
>BQKZ01012320.1:0-15409 GCA_036244855.1 Temnopleurus reevesii | reverse complement strand
AAAATCTTTGTTTTCTTTCCATTTCTAATTTCTCTCTTTTTTGAGATGTCAAAGAGTGTCACATTGATGATTATTATTAAACATATAAGACATCTGAGCACAGCAACTTTAACAACTTTTCACCTGATTCAGAAAACAGTGAATTATTTTATTGTACTACATGCTCAGAAAATCCTATGGCAAAATGTGTTTAAAACTGGAGTGTATTCAATACTGTGCTACTAAATGCGCGTACTTGTTGCGTTGCATTGATGACTCGATCTGATGAAGATGCATGTTTATGACGTCCATTTTGATGAGAATCTAAATTTTGAATGGTTGTTTTTACCATATCAAAGCCTTTTTTTACATGATCAGTCAACTGTCTGACCCATATCTGACCTTGTGATTCTGAATGTTTTATATTCGCAGGGAAATGCTGTGTATAACATCCTACCTGACGTGATCAGTCGCCTGTCTGACCCTGAGCTGGCATTGCCTGAAGAGGACTTCAAGACAATTCTCAGGTAAGTTGAGTATGAACATCCCAAAGCTCTGTATCCTGAACTGATTTAATTCTCAGACGAGTCACGTATGGGAAATTAAAAACACAGAATGCTTTCCTCAAACAAAGTTCTGTGGTGAGCTATTGTTTCAGGAAAAAAGACACACTTCAATGTCGTGAGATTTGAGCAAATTTCTAGACAAGTTTCTATTAGAAAAATAATCTTTTTTTCGTGAAAGAAAACAGAAATAAAATGATGAAATTTGTATACTTGAAATGCTTGGAAACCTGAGAAATGTTAATTTGAATGTTTTCTAATCAACAAAAGCTTATGATCACATTTACAATATTTACTTTTGCATTTATTTTCAGGTATCTGCTATCTTTCATCCAGAAGGATAAACAAGCAGAGTCACTTGTCGAGAAGCTGTGTCATCGTTTCAGAGCTACTCGGTAAGTTGAAATTATCCCTCTAATTAGCTTTTTAAATCATGTCAAACTGTAGCAACTTGCATGCGGTGTAAAGTAAAATTAGTTCTGTCGATATAAAGTAGTTGTACAGTTTGGGATGATGTATCATTCTGAAGTGCTGACTGTTATACTGATGTTATGCACATTTATATACAATCAATTCTGCCTTTAGAATAAAACTTGTCTAAATCAAATAATTGCCCTAGTGGATGTATCTTTTAACAACTCCTAAAAACTGTTGTACAGTATTTACCTATTCTAATGGGGTGTTGCTCAAAATCAACTGCAAATCAACTGCAACTTTGCAAATTGTAACGCGCATTTTCATTCGCGCACGGTGTGCGCATTTAACAAGACGATGATTTTGATTGGCGTATTCCGATCAACTGCAACTTGCGATCAATTGCAACTTTTGAACAACACCCCCTAAGTCGAATCATGCCTTTAGAAATGAACAGATTTTTGTGGTCCCAACTGATTCGACTCAGGCAGAGTTACCTGTATTTCAAGTAACTTTTCTACTTTGATCACCATGATGTGATCAAATATACTTTAGATGGAAAACAGATTCATCATCATCAATGTCATTTGTATATTACACATGTACTTAATTTCATTTTCATTTCCTTCTTGAATATCCCACACCAAAGTGTGTGAGCTGGCAGTCTGTCTGTCATCACTTCAATAACCGTGGATTCTGTAAGCTTAAAAAGAAATATGTTGCTTGTAGAAAACTATGAACAGTATAATTCCAACAGAGTCAATCTGTCGTATATTTCATTCATCCTTTTACATTCCCATTTAGATTGGACTCCCAAGTGCGTGAGCTAGCATTCTGTCTGTCCTCGCTCAACTTCAACGACAACGGATTCCATAAACTTCAGGAGAAATGAGCCTGTGTGGTAGTTCTTTTGATATAATGAAACTCGATTTCATTTTGTCTGTCCTCGCTCAACTTGAACGACAAGGGATTCCATAAACTTCAGGAGAAATGAGCCTGTGTGGAAGTTCTTTCGATACAATGAAACTCAACATATTTCATCTTACAGTTCTTCTATCACACATTATTGTACTTAATTTCTTTCTAATTTTCTAAAATTCTGATTTTCTAATTGTTTCAAGATCTGATACCCAAGTGCGTGAGCTAGCATTCTGTCTGTCTTCGCTGAACTTCAACGACAAGGGATTCCGTAAACTTCAGGAGAACGTAGCATGCTATGCGGACAAGCTTGCTGATGCAGAGGTCTACGGCTACTTCACATCAATCATTTCAAAGGCAAAGAAGGCTGTGAAGCAAGATACAAAGGTTTGTGTTTCAATCAATCACATAATTGAGCATTTTGTCCATCTGTCCATGATAGTTAGCTTTTTATTTTGAAACTTCTTTTCAATCATATTTTCATCCCATATTGTATGGGTGTGTTATAAAAAATACGTGGAAAATGACTTCTGTCGGTCTAAAATTTTTATTGAGATTAAGAAAGCGTAAATTCCCAATCTAGATAGAACCCTGTGAAGGTGTCAAAATATTACCATAACTCTACACAATATATATCCATAGGCAAAGAAAAGAAAACTTATGTGGTTGCCCGAGAGTAATTTATCTTTTTTTGACCACATTTTACACGAAAAATGCAACCTAAACCTTTGGCTTCTAACTCTCCATGTCCTTGAAATATCCCAAATTAAATTATTTCCAAGAAAGAGATGGCTATTACTATCTATTAGAGAATAATGACATATAGGCCAAGAAATGCAAAAAAAAAATATGTCATCCATGTATTCATGATTTTTTTAAATCTCTTTGAGTGATAAGTAATTGACAAACATAAATATCTATTTTCAGAGTCTTGCATTCCCTTTGGAAAGGGGCTGACAAAAATTCTACCACTGAGAAATCATCTGGATATTGCAGTCACTATTTAGAGTATATTTTTTTAAATTCTATCTCATTATTGTAATAACTCTTTGTTTTTATCAGGTTCTTGTGGAGGAGTATGAGCAAAAGATGAATGAGTTCCACCTAAAGTCGGCTTATGAGAATGATACGGCCGAGAAAGGATCTTAAAGTTTTTATAATTCTATATTTTTATCAGATTCTTGTAGAAGAGGTATATAATTGTTTTTAATTTCATCTCAATATTTTGCTGACTTTGTTTTTATCAGGTTCTTGTGGAGGAGTATGAACAAAAGGTGAATGAATTCCACTTGAAGGGAGCTGATGAAAATGCTACTGCCGAAAAAGCATCTAAAGCGTCTTCCGCCGCCGCTGCTCTTACCAAGAAGAGCGCTAAAACACCAGCAGGTAAACTCACTTACACACCAGGTTATCCAAATANGACAAAATTTTGTTTCTTCGGTTACATATATTATAGCCACATCAATTGTACAAGCATTCCAGAAAGAACGATGTTGATTCCTCATTTGAAATGTGATATTGATCCATTTTCAATAAATTTATACACAAAGTGAATGAAGAGTTCTCCATGTATGACATCACAGATTATGTTAATTAGCTATACTCATGCCAATTCAAGGATGCCCAGCACAGGTGGAAATAATAACTTTGAAAATTTTGAACGGAAAATCTGATTTTGCTCAAATTTTCACAGTTTATTCATTTGATTTTTCTTCATATATTGACCATACATTATTGTCAGGGTGTAATTTCCCTTTAAAAAGAAATCTGTTGCTTGTAGAAAACTATGAACAGTATAATTCCAACAGAGTCATTCTGTCGTATATTTAAGTCATCATTTTACATTCCCATTTAGATCGGACACCCAAGTGCGTGAGCTAGCATTCTGTCTGTCCTCGCTGAACTTCAACGACAAAGGATTCCGTAAGCTTCAGGAGAACGTAGCATGCTATGCAGACAAGCTTGCTGATGCAGAGGTCTATGGCTACTTCACATCAATTATCTCCAAGGCAAAGAAGGCTGTGAAACAAGATACAAAGGTTAGTGTAGAAACAGTAGTATAACAAGATGATTTGGACTGTATGATAAATAGCTTGCTGATGCAGAGGTCTATGGCTACTTCACATCAATCATTTCAAAGGCTAAGAAAGCTGTGAAACAAGATACAAAGGTTTGTACAGAAACAGTAGTATAACGAGGTGATTGGGAATGTATGAAAAATAACTTGTTTTAGCAAGAGGTTTACCTTCACATTCATCATCCCCAGAGCATTAGAAAGCCGTTAAAATAAAATACCAAGGTTCGTACAAAACCTCAAGTATATAACATAAAGAAATAACTTGTATCAAGAATATTTGTTTTTGTCAAAGTGGGAACATGGGGCCCTGTGACATACAGATTTGCAATTAATTTCTTGCTTGCTAGAGCAATTCTGATTGGTTACTTGTCAGCCTATTGAACAAAATATACACGCAACGAAGATCAGCCATTGTGATTGGTGACTAATTGCTAACCTTTATGTTACAGGCCCAGATTATTATGTATTTCTATTATATTGTTGTAGACAATTTTTTTTTTTTAATTTCATCTCAACATTGTAAAAACTTTTTATTTTTATCAGGTTCTTGTGGAGGAGTATGAGCAAAAGGTGAATGAGTTCCATCTAAAGGGAGCTGATGAAAATGCTACTGCCGAAAAAGCATCTAAAGCGTCTTCCGCCGCCGCTGCTCTTACCAAGAAGAGCGCTAAAACACCAGCAGGTAAACTCACTTACACACCAGGTTATCCAAATACGGCTCCCGCCCTCTCCCCTCCCCCTCCACCTTCCATAAAAAAAAATTAATACAGTCAAAGCTGTATTCGTGGACCTGTCTATAGGAGACACCTATATTGTTTCTCTCCAAATAAATATGTGTGTACTGTTGTATAACCTGTCTATAGTGGCCACCTACATGTATATTGTTTCCCTCCAGATAAATATGTGTGTTGTGTAACCTGTATATGGTGGCAACCTGTCTACAGTTGCCACTTTCCCTTGTTCCTTTCGTTCGGTAAAGGTTTGTCGTCCAATGACGTATAGAAGAGAGGGAGTAAAGGATACCTGTATATATAAAGTGTTGTCAATTTGAAGTAGGAAAATTCAGCAAGTTTACGTGGGATGTTGGGTCCCAGTCACATTTCTTCACATAAAAGCCCAGAAGCAACACGATTGAACATGACCTTTTGTTCAGTTCACAGTTAACTGCCTCCGAACAAAGATTCGTATTGAATTGTGTTGCTTCCGAGCTTCTAAGTAACTGAGGTTTTTGGAAAGTGATTTTTTAGCAATATTCTAAAAGACATGAAAGTGTAAAGTTGATTTTCTCATTTCCAACTGATTGTTTTGCATTCTGATATGATGTCTTCACAAAAATCAAAACAATGTTATAGTACCATTCAAAATCATCAATGCCGTGGGTCACAGGTGTCTCGTCAAATCTGTCCAACAAATAAATGTGCTTGGGTCATTTTTTTCTTCATTTTTTTGCTGTAGTTATCAGTTCATTTCTATTGTTCTCCTCATATAAAGTGCCAATAAAAAAAAATAAAGTATATGAACTCCCTCTATTGGCAGGGAAGAGACGAGGCAAGAAGGGACAAACCCCAGCACGTACTCTCAAGGAGAAAGACCTCAATCGCGGCAGCGACGATGCTGATGATGATGATGAAGAAGATGACATTGCCGGTACCAAACGCAAGCCAGACCCCCTCAATACCTCACTCCCGGATCCCGGCTCCGCCCCTAGGGTGAACAGGAAGGGGCGCAGGAAGTTACCTCCTCCTATACCATTCTCTAGTGATGAAGATAGTGATGACGTCTTCGCCCCACCCCCAAAACCCAAGGTAAGAAGAATAGGCCGGTTTTCCTAATGGTTCAAATTTATGCAGGTTTCTTGCCAACAAAGGAAGAAAGTGGTATTCCGTGAACCGTTTACTAACAATGGCAATGCAATATTTGGAATCAAGTATGCATACATTACTTGTTGATATGTCGGGCAAGACTCGAGCAAGTTGTACGTAACAAGTATGCATAGAATTTGCATTTATTAGTAAACCTGCCTATTGAAAGTGAGCAAAATTGTAAAAATACAAAACTCTCCAAATTGTTCAGTTCCCAATTACAGTCAAACATGTCTTAGCAGCCACCTGTCTATAGTGACCTTCTGTAGAATGGCCACCTAAATTAGCTCCCTCCAGATGGAAATATGTGTTATAGAACCTGTTTATAGAGGTCACCTGTCTACAGTGACCACCAATTTTTCTGTTTATCTTAGGTGGCCTCTGTAGACAGGTTTTACTATATACAGGTTCAATGGGTCAGATTTCTTTTTTTTTTTTTATTGATTTTCCCCCATTTTCAACCACATTTCATATTGAAAATGGAATTTGGAGGGCATAGCAGAGATTATAGTAGGTAGCATTTTTCAATGGCGATTATAGTCTTATAGGACAAAATTGGGTATTTCAGATCAATACTGGAAACTGTACAGAAGGAAAGAATATGATTTTTTTGATAATTTTTTAGATATGTGAGATAGGCAGTTCTGGTATAGGAATAGATTTCAAAATGACATTTAAGGTCACATTTTACATACCATCATCTATCTATATATTTTCAGTGATTTCTAATTGATTTACATCATGACCCTGAACATTCATTACTTGACAGATTTTTAAAAATCCCCTCAGAAACACATACATATTTTTATTATTGCAAGAGATTAGATGTACACAAAAAAAATGGCCTTGGATGTCAGTAGAGATCAAGTTTCACATAAAACATGACTTCATTCCACCTGTTATACATGTATGTGCCAGTGTAGGATCATGTGCATACTGACCCTCTCTCATATGTGGGAAAATCCCTTAAAGGCATTATTTAACAATACCAAATCATTGCAAATTCGTTTCAAATGTATACGACCATTTAGATATCTATGAAACTAAGAGGGTGCTGTTCAAAATCATCTGCAAATCAACTGCAACTTAGCAAATTGTAACGCGCACTTTCATTCGTGCACGGTAAACAATGATTTTGATTGGCATGTTCCGATCAACTGCATCTTGCGATCAATTGCAACTTTTGAGCAACACCCCCTAAGAATATCTGTAAGCTGGACAGAATAGAATGAACATATACTATCCAAAAGTAACAAAAAGAGATCATTCCCCCCAATTTTGTGTAAAGCGCTTTCACACCGGAAAATTTCATTGCATGTAAAATGCTGGGACGAAATGTATGAAAATGTCCCCACTTTGCACAATCTTTTGAAACAGTGTATATGTAGGGATTGGCTTTCTATATCATTAAAACAGTACATTTATTTGAATTGATATATTAACAATCATCTCCAAGAGATCAAAGCATATATCATCCAGTTTTACACCTGCAGTTTTATTTAACGAAATGACTGTCATAAAATGTTTATGTTGTTAGCAATTATAGTGTACTTGAAAAGTGCTCAAATATCAGACCGTTCTCCATAAATTTGTCCATACTTGTATGTGTGTCAAAAATTATAGTTATAAAGTACGCTGTTGTGATAAGATATCAAATCGAGTAGGTGATAAAAAGAATTTTGTGTCATAAATGAGAACAAGTATGTAATCACGAACAACGGAGTTTATTAACTTCTTATAGGTTTTCTCCCTAAAGAGTGTTGCTATCATTCAAGCACCATATTTTTCCTGGTACCCCCAACGTCAAATGGTTGAATATTCTCTGATATTCGCAATTCATTTTATTCTGGTTTTTGTATTTTGACTTGTTGTTATCGTTATCAGCTCCTTAGCTAGGGAAGGAGGGGGGGAATTGGCCAAGGTAGGCCGGAAATTTGATCATCTACCCTTTTTTCTGTGAAGCCATCATCGATGGGTATCAGAATGGACAGTTAATTCACTAAAATATATGTAAGCGAAAAATATTGGCTTAAAATTTCCTACTTTCCTCTCGTTTGTTTTAGCTCATTCTTGATACGGACAGCCAGGAGGATGAGAACGTAGACCCCTCGAAAACGAGATCCGTCAAGAAACTATCGAAACCAAAAGGGAAGACGCCTGCCA
This sequence comes from Temnopleurus reevesii, assembly GCA_036244855.1. Lineage (NCBI taxonomy): Eukaryota > Metazoa > Echinodermata > Echinoidea > Temnopleuroida > Temnopleuridae > Temnopleurus > Temnopleurus reevesii. The sequence continues at coordinate 7,433 of BQKZ01012320.1, read as the reverse complement.
GATCTTCTCGTAGAGGTCGTGCAACGCAACAAGCGGAAACATAGAAGAGATATTTCCATTTACCATTTTCCACTCATCTTTGTATAAAACACTTGTTAGTATTTGAGAACAGACATTTAATACCATGGTATTCAGGTAAAAATAATAATAGATGCAATTTACATAGCGCTCACATCCGCTCTGCTGAGTGCTCATGTCACTTTGCATGTATTAGCTCGTAATGAACTACATGTACTGGTATTGAATCCAAATGGTTGTGCACAAACTTTTATTTTGAGTTGACAGAAAACACAATGAGTACATATTTCCCAGAAGGACTGGGCACCAGTTAAAATGTATTACAGGGACTGTTTCTTCTCTAATTTATTTCACATAAATATGAATGAGCTTGCTTGATAAAAAAAAAAGTAGATTATCTGTAAATATGAATTAAATTTACGAATTGAATTTTTTAAACATGTACAGTAATCATGTACTCCCAATTACAATGTGTATATCTGTATACAGTCAAACCTGTCTATAGTGGCCACTGTCTATAGTGACCACTGTCTATAATGACCACCTGTCTACATTGGCCACTTAAATTGATTCCCTCCAGGTGAAAATGCATGTTATAGAACCTGTCTATATAGGCCACCTGTTACAGTGGCCACTTTTTCTGTTTCCCTTGGGGTGGCCTCTGTAGACAGGTTTGACTGTATAATGTTTTAAAGATGTGTTTAACTTTACATATTCTTCCTGAAGTGAAAAAGATGTCTGCTTTCTTCTTCCCAATGTATTTAATGAAATAAAATAAGAATGTGCATTGAAATGAAATGTGAATAGGATCTTCTTCATACCAGCATATCTGCAATGCAGTAGGAGTTTGTCTAGGGCAGTGAAATGTTGAAAAGATTGAAAATTATATTCAATCTTATAAACAATGAAATTTTCTTTGAAAAGCAATGTTCATGGGGTGTTGCTACAAAGTTGCTATCAATAGCAAGTTGCAGTTGTCCGGCAAGCACCAATCAAAACCACTGTTTCATATCCGTCTTGACAAAGGCCCCCGACAATGCGTTATTGAAAGTGCACGTTAAAAATGCAACTGATCTGTAGTTGATTTGCGATCAATTGCAACTTTGTAGTAAGGACCCCCCCCCCCCTTAGACGACATTGATATTATAATGTTACAAAATTTTCATTAAGTTTAAAATGAGTGTAAGATATTTATCTTCATATCTAAAGTAAAAATACAGCAATCCAGGAATAATATGATTTGTCTCTGAACCTTTCCATATATGCACTAGCTGTGAATTTAAGAACAGAAACTATTTTAACCAAGATTTCAAAATTATTTTAGAGCATTGATACCGTTTGCTTACGATTTCTTTAACAACCATTAATCTGAACACAACCATATCATTATAAAGACAAAATATACATCCATCTTACTAAATCGATGAAAAGAAAACATCCTTTGGAATGCCACTATTTTATGGAATACCACTTTTTTTTATCTGAAAATATTTTTACTTGATAAACGTAAACTTAGATATAGACTTTTACCTAGGACATATGATCTTTTTATTGTATGTAAAGAGCAATGACCAGCATAAGATTTTTATTTGATAGTAATTAGGTTAACAGAATATCAAAGATTTTTTAAAATATGAAAATAACAATTTGTTGCTTGTAAATATATCTGGAATTACGTGAATTTATTAAAAATTGTATGTATAAAAACAAATATTGGTCCTTGCAATAGTTTAGACTTTTGGTTAAAAACAACAGAACATGATAAGAATAGGATTGAAGACCTTTGATGTATATGCATTTATTTGACTTCTGAGAGTTTGGCTTAGGAAGTTACACTGTACACTGCAACATTGCAGCTTTCCCCTGAACTCCTACAATACATAAACAATACATTGAATAATGTCCACATTAAAATGAATTATTTATTGTATTATTTTAACCTTGGCTTAATTCTTGATATGTACTATTGAACGCTAGGGTAGTTCAAGGCGAATCATTGTAGATCATAAAGGTTTTATATTTATTGTTCTGTTAGTCAACTGTATCGGTTGCCAATGTCTAGTCAATAGAAATATTTTTTTAAATGAAGGTTGTTTGAATTATGATGGCTGTTGCCAGATCACCCTAACCTCCCTCTGGGATATGACTTATGATGGCTGTTCCAATATCCATTCCACCCCTCCTTTTTATCTGTAGCATAAGCAAGCGAATAAACTTGAAATGTACTTTTGAAATATATTTTTATTTGGCTCCTTGATTCATTAAATGTGTCCTTGTACCAATACACTTAAAATAAGTAACCAGGATGTGAACTTGTAAATAAAGATTTTTGGTTAAGAAGAGGAAGATCTTGTTGACGAATTTTAGATGCAGATTTTTAATTTGATACCATTCTGTCTGGGTCAGTTTTGAAAAGGATGATTGCATTTCTGGAGTGGTGACAAAAAAGCATATTTGGGACTAAGCCATTGGTAAGGGAGGGTTTCATCTGGTCTTTTGTGTGTCATCTTTGTTCCACTCTCTCTCTCTCTCTATCCTTCTAGTTCCATTCTTCTTTCTACACATGCTTATACAGTGGAAACTCAGTATAACGAGGTACAGGTTGGGACCATCAAAAATACCATCTTATACTGAAGCAGTAATCTCTTTATAGCAGAGTTAAAAAAACAAGGTTATAAGGTCTGGAGCCGAGACCAGATTTTGAACCTGTTTATAGCAGATATTTTCTTATCTCATCTCTTTATGCCATGTTTCCACTGTATCTACATTTACATTTGATCAACTAGTAATAAAGATATCTTCTGTGAAGTCATTTTCTAACAATGTGGTAGGCAATTTTGAAACAATTTCAAAATCGATTTTTCTTGCCCTTCAATTCAATTACAATAGAAACTCAGTCTAACAAGGTACTTGGACCATCAATTACTTTGTTATAGCAATAATATCGTTACCCTTATTGTTACCCTTTTATACTGTATAAGGAATAAAGGAGGGGGGGGGGGAAGCTGCACAATTCATGATTTTTTTTGTTTAGTTCATTAATTGTGTACCTGCCATTTTCTTTACTTGTTACAAGATTTCTATTTCAAATATGGACTGTAAAAGCGTATACAAAACATACATGAAAATTTTGATGTATGGGTGGTCATCTGAGATGGTGTAAAAGAAATTAGTACATGTATACACTGTATACATGTAGTCGTAAATTTTTCAAAAAATGAGCAAAAAAAAATTGTTTTAGAAAATATGTATTATTTTTGCTTGTGTTATCCTTCTCCAGAACCTGCTAAGATGGTCCGCATTGCCATGTTATATCAGAAATCTTGTGAAAAGTTTTCATGTTCTTATTTCACAAAACTAGTCTTTATTTTCCAAGTTTTGGAAAGGGGCAATGTCTCCCATCCCTATCTGATTTTTAATCAGGCGCATTGACAGAGGGAAGGCGGTGGGGGCGGAAACCCCCTGTAAAATGTGAAGTTCCAAATAGACAAAAAGCCCAGTAAAATAAAATACAGGCGCGCGCCGTTGGGGTTGGGGGTGCTATGGGGGCGCTAGCCCCACGGGTCAGAGCTAGGGGGGCGCCATAATTTGGTGACCAAATGCGCTTATCAGGGGGCGCCAAAATTTTTGCTTAGCCCCCGGGGGGCTGTCTCTTATACACATCTAGATGTGTATAAGAGACAGGTTTATATCGTGATACCTTTGGCATTCTGTTACANTTAGCTTAGGCGGGAGGGGCGGGGGCGCCAAATTTGGGCTCAGCCCCGGGTATGAAAATCCTGGGTGCGCGCAACCCCCACCTTGGCCATGTGGAACGAGATCATCTGTCGCCCTTCACTCCACTGTTTTAAACTATGCCACACGTTGCAAGAGGTCTTGGAATGTTTTTATTCAATTGTAATATAATATGCTATTGTCCTAATAACCAATGAGAACGATCTCTGATTGCCTTTGATATGACTCTTATCTCATAAAGATGCTGGTAGTAGACTGATAATAATAATAATAATAATATATGCACTTTATATAGCGCACATATCGTCAGCGTTTTTACGAACCGGTCTATAACTACGGTGGCACTACTTGAACACGTAGAAAACCCGACATAGCGCCAAATGCAATGACATACCACTTGAATTCATGTTATTTCAATAGCTTTTATTTCAATTGTTCAATTGAATTGCTACGACGACTGGTTCGTGCAACCACCCCTCGCTAGTAGGCCGGTTCGTAAAAACTGTGACGATATCCACTCTCATTGCTGAGTGCTCAAGGCGCTTTGCATTTATTACCCTGGCTTTAGCCCGGCAGCCACCAGCGCACTTGGCATTTCAAGGAATAAAGATTCCTTCCAGGTACCCATTCAACTCACCTGGGTTGAGTGCAGCAAACTATGGGTAAATTTCTTGCTGAAAGAAATTAACGCCCTGGAAGAGATTCGAACCAGCGACCCTCTAGTTAAGAGGCGAGAGTCCGAACCACTACACCACGACGCTCCCATATATATAAATGACAATTCTAATGACAATCGAGTAATTAAAAACAGAGAAACATGTATTGTGACGTCAAGCAAAATATCAACCATGCGTCAAGTAAATCATTCCGAAAACAACTACAACTTTTCAATGGTCTATGCGAAGAAGAAGGGGGTGAGGAGAGAAAGAATAAAGGCAGAGGAAGAGAAAATTACTCTTTGATCAAACAGACAAACATGTATCGTGCAATTCTGTAATGGTCTGCAAATTAGGAGAGGGGGAGGAGGGAAGAAACAAGAAATAGAAGAGGAGGAGGAAGAAGAAGAAGAATTTGAGAGATAGATGAGGGAAGAAACAAGAAATACAGGAGGAGGAATAAGAATAAGAAGGAAAATGTCATTACTATTGTGAGCTGCAGTAAACATTATTTTACATAATACATATCTTTCAATCAATTTTAAAAGTTTGCTTGAATAAAATCGACCAAGAAAGCATGAAAAAGAGCACCGTGCATAGTTTCTTCACTCGCACATCGGCCCACATGCAAAAAGGAATGGGATTTCACAATCCACACACAACCCGATATAAAGTATTTTTGAAAAGTTAGGTCGAACGCAATTTCAATGGTTCTTTGTAATGCTATTGAAATCGGAACCGACTTGTCATCGTTGTGTCCGCACAGTTGAATACACGGTGTACGGGTCTGTTGTCTCCGTTCGACCTAACTTTTCGAAAATAGTTTATATCGTGTTTTTTTTTTTACACATATCATCAGAAGCTCCATTCATCTCGCATGGCTCCGCTATAGCCGTCCATTCAGCTATATGTCCGTAGGAATAACGGATTGATCAAAATTTAAAACTAAATTGTTTCAGCTACATATTCATGCGATATATTTCTTATATGAATTGGTCCGATTTTTCTTCTATCTGCCCAATTTTTCTTTCATTCATATTCATCGTATTGAGTTTATCCTTTCATAGGCCAGTTTATTTGTAGATTCAAATTTTATGCATTTCCTATACACAAAGGTTTGTTTTCTTTTTACTGTGCGAAAGCTTGCGGGGGGGGGGGGGGCTAGCCCGAGGCTTGCGAAGTGGATTTACAAACAAGTTTGCAAGTCCACTTTCGTGACCGCTTCTCGCGTTCAGACCTGCCGTTAAACTAGTTTCAGATTAACTCGTCTCCGTTAACGTGCATAGCTGCCAACATGAGACATTGGAAAATGGTAATCCTCCAACAAATTAGTATTCTTCACATATCATACATTGAAATGTATGGTACTTACGTTGTGAAAATTTAATTAGTAATCTCTTGTGAATTTTACACAAAACATTTACGCCCAAAAGTAGTAATAATTACCAACAATTAGTAACAGTTGGCAGCTATGAGGTGGTTTAGTACCGTATTTCTGAACGGGGTCTTATTGTTGTAACCAAGGTCCACTTTCTCGATACCAGTCAAGGTCAAATAAAAGGTCAAGCGACTTGTGCGGGCCAAAATTATGAATCATTGGTGCCAAACAAAACCAATTAAAAACTAAACTTTAATTAATTGTCTTATGAGGTTATACGATTGATGATTAGGTTTATGGGTCCATAAACATGTGTAATTGAACACTTTTGTTGATTAAAGAATATTTGCGGGTTAGACTACATGTCTCCTTCAGTGCGATCTGTATCAAATTCAATTTCAAGTTTATTCTTCGCGATCATTCATTTGATTATCATTATTGTTTGTATCATTATCATTATTATCATTATTGTTATTATTATTGTTAATATCATTATCACTTTTATCATCATGTTTATTGTTATTACCATTATTACCATTATCATTATTCTTATTATTACTAGGCATCATCATTATCATTATTACTATTATTATTTGTATTATATCATCGTTATACCTTTCATAATTATACAAAACTGTTTGGGGAGCGGACCATTGAATTTGCATTCGACTTAATTTTTACCTAATTTTGATGTTATCATTATTTTCAAATATCATTTTTTTTTTATTTTTGTTAAGTTATTATTTATTTTTTTGTGCTGTTTCACGAAGGGGGTCTCAAAGCCTGTCCCCTCCCCCATCTTTTTTTATAATTATTTTGTTAATTGATAACTTTTTATTTCTTCTTATAGTAGCGCGTGCCGGGTGGCAGCATATTTTGATCTTCCCTTTAGAATTAAGTATAGTTAATTCTAAGTGCGTTGAGCATTCAAACAGAATAAATAATGGCGCTCTATAAATCCCATTATTATCTCTTAAATCCTAAATTTCACCACTATCCAGGTACCCACATCCAACCCAACAGGGATGCGTACTTCACCCATCCGCTGGTCTTGAAAAAACAACTATCCTAGAAATACCCATTCTGAAAGCCATCCCGTCATCCAAGAGGGCACTCAAGTTCCTCGGATCACATTTCCTTGGGCAAACTCATTCATCTCTTGCTCCAAACCCTACTTTTTAGGCTCTATTTACATTCTAAAAATGTAATTAAGCACTTTTCAAGGAAAAACTTTTGAAGGGTCAGTCGCCCTTGAACTACAGTTGGAAATTTGAAATTGGAGATCTGCATTTTGGTACATAATAAGACATTTGACGTAAACATATAAGAAAACGTATTAGATATGGTTTATTTTGAAGGGTTAAAAGGATGTCATATTCAGCTTTTTTAAACAAAAGCCGCGTAAGTAAGTAGGATTTAAAGAGCTTTACATATTAACATATGAAATATGAAAGCTTTTTGGTAGGATTGTATTAGTTTCAAGTTTTCTTGCACACCATCCCTAAGCAAAAAAATGCCACAAAAGCACGCATGAACCCAGGATTTTGAGACCGAGGGTTTGGGGAGGGGGTCGACTGACTGCGCCCCTCTCAGCAAATTTGGCGCCCTGGGGGCTGAGCTAGGCTGACGAGCCCCCCCAAAAAGAA
>BQKZ01012318.1:0-12993 GCA_036244855.1 Temnopleurus reevesii | reverse complement strand
GGAAAGTGACGACTTCTTAGAATTATTGACTGTAACCGACAAATCCAACACGAACTTAATTTGATTTCAAAACTCGCAGGAATAACTCGTCTGGTGAAAAATCGATCCCCAAAGAGCCGACTGAAGCGAATCAACAGATAGATAGACTTTCAATTTGCAAGCTATTTGTACAGTTGGGTGGGTGGGCGTGAAATGTGATGGGGGATGGCGAGATATAAGACGGCAGACAGGCAAGCAGACATAGATTATGGTCTATTAACCCGTTGACTACTGAATTCAGTAATTAACATGAAGTTTGTACACGGATGACCCGGTTACAGTGGTCTATTTGTTTAAAAGTTCTTTATTATTTATCGAAGAAGGGGAAAAATTTTGTATTGCATTTCATTCTATTTACATGCATGTTTGTTTCATTAGACACCATTTTGTATAAAAGGTAACCGGTTTTGCTCTTTAAGTGCAATAATTGTATCATTCACTTTTTTGTTTACTCATCATATAGACTTTGTGCAGGGTCCACCCGGTTCCAGTAGTTAATGGGTTAACAGCCATTCAAAGAAGAGTGGAGATTTTGTTTGACTGTTAAATCAAACATAGAGCAAATGTTCATAAATAGGGAAAAATTATGGTAAAATTCACAAGATAAAGACATTTGACAAACATTAGCATTGCGATTGCTGAAGTAATAAGGCGCACGAAGTACTGTCATGACATAGTGTAACTCGATACAAATGGGGATGCGAAGGGGAATATTCACTCACACATTATACTCGCTGTATTCAATGTTAAAGATGAACCAGCCCCTGTAATAATTGTGCTGCAGAAGATGGCAAACAAATTGAGGTAAGCAAACTGTGAAAATTTGAACAAACTTAGATCATCCGCTGAATATTTATGAATGTTCTAAATATCATATCACAGACCCTGGCGCTGATTGGGATTCACGCGATTAGCAACTTTCATTAGAATCTGTGACATACAAGCAGTCAACTCCTCATTCACATTGTGAAAGGAATTATAAAAAGATCTTTTCGAATACAGGTTAAATATGATGCTTTACGAAACATGAATAGTATTGAAAATGCATGATTTAATCAGAAAATGTTTTCTAGTATATATATTTGCTTTTAACGAAGAAAATATGAAATTCTGTACACAGAATGAATGGAGAAATTGTCCGACATTGCGTCAACGTTGCCGACCAAACAGACATCCTTCACCAGCAGGGATTGCGATATCATCAAATCAAGAATTTAACGATTTACAATTTTCAACGGATTGTTATACCTTTGTTTCAAATTTCACCGTTTTGTTCATCTAATTTTTCTCCCCCCCCCCCCCACTGACAGCAAAATAATTCCAGGGGTTGTTTCCCTACTAATTTCGGTATGGCAAGGTACCTTGGTTGAAGCTGACTCACACCTTTGCGTTTTTAGCCTGCGTCAGCCCAGCGTTTTTGAAAATCAAAAACGTATACACTGGACGCACAAAGACGCAGGTCATACGAGTACGCTCCTTTAGCGCAAGCCGAACGCCAGTCCACCGTCTGATCAGCGTATACTGCGCGTCAATGAAGCGTATTTAATTTTCGAAAACTGCTTGGCTGACGCAGGATAAAAATTCAAGGGTGTGAGTTAGCCTTTAAATCAAAGATTGCCGATATTGGATGCGGTCATGCGGTATTGATTTTCGTCTCCAACTTTAAATCAGATTCTGATGTTGTGTACTGTTACGAATATTCTCAGTCTTAATTGTGCTGCCATACGTTGGTGATTTGAAAAATTGTTTCGAAAATCCTAGATGTGTGTGGGGGAATTATAAGAAACACAAGAAGTGGTTTAGGGGATGAAATAGTGTATGGGTGTGGGTGTGTGAGTGTGTGTGGGGGTGGGGTGGGGTTGGAAGGTTTATGCCATTTGATCCTATCACATAATATGATGTAGTAATAACTATGTGAAGTGAATTTTATGTATCAGAAACAATGACGCCAGGGGCAGTAATCAGACTGTTTTTTATCAAACGTCTACGACAGCAAATATTTTATTTCGTATGATTATATCTTTTTCAAAATGTTCTTGTTTACGTTAGATCTACTCATAAGAGGGAGCTAGACAATTAAACAAACTATTTCTTTAATGAACCGTACAATCTCTTTCGAGACAATTTCATGTACAAGAACCTCCAGGGCTCTTATTTATGGAAAATTTATATTCTATTTTCGGCAAAAGTTCCGTGTGTTGTGAGTTTACTTCTGTATAAGCACATCATTTATTTTCCTTTGCCTTTGGGGCCGCTGATTTCGTTTTGTCAAAATATGTCACTTTCAAAGCCATCATGCTATCTACCCATTCTGGTCGTGTTGGCAATAAAGCTTAAGTCGCTTTATGGTCAGTTGGGCCGTTTCCACCACTATGGAGGCAGTCACACCTACAGGCTGATCCGACCCTGCGGCAAAACTGAATTATCTTGAATAAGAAATATAAACTTAAATCAATGTTTTGTTTCGGCAATGAATTTGCACAATGGAGATTTAGTTTTGTACAATTTAGAGTGAGAAAAATAACCGAAGCAATACTGGATTTCCGTGAAATGAAGTCGAACGCCAATTCAATGCTCCTTTACTTGTAATGCTTTTCAAATCTGACCTGGCTTTATTATGTCCGCACAGTATAATACACGGCGTACGGATCTAATGTCCCATGACCCACTTTATTTTATGGAAATAGTTAAAATCATGTTAACCTTCAAACATCATATTTCAAACGGAATATTGATATTTATAATTCTATCGGTGCGATTTGAGAGCAGGGCCCCGTAACATAAAGGTTTGCGATTGATCGCTATTTGATTTTGCGATCAATTGCAAACTTTAGTACATGGTTTGCCATAGACTTGCGATTGATATCAATCGCTATCAGATTAGCAATTGATCGCAAACCTTTGTGTTACGCGGCCCAGGATGTGATCAGTGGGTTGATGTATAAACTCCCCTAGCTCCATTGTGCAGATCCTGGCGTGCGGGAAACGGATCGGTGCGACCAGTTTGTACTCGTGGAGAAAGGTGTGATATACGTGATATAGGTTTAAATTACTTCATATTCATTTTATAATGATTTGCCCGTTCATCAATGAAATGGACGTGACGGGAATTGGGAATCACGTGACCAGAAGGGACATAGGACTTGAAGAAGGTAAACAACTTCCATTAGAAGCATTCACAATAGCTAGATGCGCACACAAAATGTAATTTCCTATATTTTTCTGAGGTCGAACATGTGTCGCACCTTTCCAATTAACAGACAGTGGAGCTATGTTGTTATGATCATCAAGTTACTGTTAAGGCTCGAATAAAATTGTTTACTCTGTCCAATTCCTTTGACCCATCTGTTCACAGTTAATGGACGCCACATTCACTTGGTCTGTGTTTTTTTTTGCTTCATTACTGGGAATTCGCTCTACAACGCAAACGCTATTTTAAGACATTTAGTTGATCTATATGGACAGCCAAAGGTGGAGTATAATGTGCTCTGGAATACAATAAGGTCATTGGTGCTATGAAAGTAATTTTTGTTTAGAAAATGACAACATTTGAAGAATTCAGGCCATAAATTTAACGTTGCGAATAGCGATCGCGTTGTACAGCGAAAGCATAGTATTGTAGTCCACTGAACGATGTCTTTTAAACCCTCCCGGGTCAGAACTTAGGGTGCCAAATTTGCGAAAATGGAATGTATTGTACATGCCCTTTTTTCTTGCCATCTCCTGCAAGGGGTGAGGGAGGGGGGACTGGGGCGCAAAATTTGTAATTTTTCGAGCCCCTACCTCCTTGTCTTCAAATCCTTGGTGCACGCATATAGGCACACTCCTTCCAATCAGTGAGATGGCTTTACGATGAAATGTCAAATCCAGACTAGCCTTATTCCTCCAAACATACTACCGTATAATCCTCAACATCTCCACCAGGAAAAGCGGGCTTGCAGCTTGGAATTCCAATTAATATCTAAAAACGTTCATCATCAAACCTGAGACGCTTAATCTCTGTCCTCAAACACATGAGATTATCAGATTATTGAATTAGAGCGCCGTCTCACGTAAGCGTTGAAAGCCAATGTATATTCTCAGTGTAAATCTAATGTACTCTCCTTTACTCTATGCGCACGAATACATACCGGTATGTGGGAGACGCTTAAATGACATTTCAGTCGTTCGGCTTGTGTTTGATGTACGCAAATGTCATCGTCTTCCCTGCTTATTTTATGTAACTTAATGTTATGAGCGCACCCAGGTTTCGGATACCCCAGGAACAATTCTAAATTGTGGGCCCCTTCCCTCGAAAAGCTGACAAGAAAAAAGAAAAAGCAAAAGCGTGAGCATAGCACACCCTCTGCGCCCCCTCATTGCACGGGGTAGGGGGGGGGGGGTCATGAGGTAAAGTTTGGTGCCCGCCGCAACATTGGCGCACTTATGCCCTAAAATTTTGCTCCCCTAACCCTAACTCAAGAGGCACATAGCCTACGTGCCCCCACAACGCCCCGCTGTGTGTGTATGCGAGTGTTTATAAGCTTTGAAGACTCTGTCTTCCAAACGTGCAGCAAAGTATTTCAATTAAAATCTGAGAGCATCCTCATATCACCTGAGACAGTTTATGCCTAAAGCAGAACACATAGGATATCATGGAGTCACATTAACCTTGTGTATTGCATCAGCATTCTTTATAGAGACACCCCTCCCCCAATTGAGGGAAGAATAACCTTTAAACGGGCAAGTATCCAGTAATAAAATTAACTTGTAATCTTTAATTTGCACATCTCTTTATCAGTTTATGGCCTTGATAAAAAGGACTCGATGGACGAATTGAAAAGTGACATCTTCCCTTTATGTGTGTTTTTTAACCATATATATTGGGTACTGCTGAATTTAGACACAAAATATTGCAAAGTATTTAACACACATTACATGTAAATATTGCAACTGGAAACTCACCCGGCAAAACCGTATTCCACTTTCAAGTATGAAGAATTAGTTGTATTTGCTTTCATTTTGTGTCAAAAGCCAAGCATAAATGTGTCTCAAAACCAAGAACCAAAATAAATGGAATCTTTCATAGTGATCACAAAAGCATGTATAGATCAAAACACATTATCGATGCACAGTTGATTTTTTTTTGCCGGCATCGGCAATCCGGAGGGTGATCAGGAAGTATTTTTCAATTGCACACACAAAAGACATACACGAAAGAAATTTCGTCATGAAATTAAAAACCGTTTGACATGCATATGACAGACGTGTTACCCTCAACAGGCCTGGGGTAAGTGCCACCATTAATTTGTACTTGATCATCATCATTATCTCGTGTCATTACACAACCATTTTCCCATGTCTAGCACATGCAAGAGCCACGAAATTTATCACTGCCAAGTCCCTGTCAATACAAGGTTATAACAATGTCTTGCAGCTCAGAAGATGAGGCATAGTCTGGCTCAATTACTACATTATCTTAGCTGTACCAGTGCATAATATATAACAGATGAAATTTGGATACTAACACTCTTGATATGTAATTACATGTATAAGAAAATGTTGTTATCAGTCATGAAAATAATTAATATACATTTGAATGACAACAATATTTCAATGCGCATTCCAAACATCAATATTTAATTCACAAAGTTACGAGTCAAATTCACAGCGAGTCGACCATGTTCCAATAATGAAATATTTAAAACTATGGGGTCCGGCCACGTGATGCACAACCATGTACAAGAAAATCTTTTCATCACTCATGACAATAATTCATATACATTTGAATAGAAACAATATCTCAATGCACATTCCTAACATTAATAACTAATTCACAAAGTAACGAGTCAAGATTCATAGCGAGTCAACCATGTTCAAACGATGAAATATTAAAAACTATGGAGCCCAGTCACGTGATTGATATCCATGTACAGGAAAATCTTGTTATCAGTCTATGACAACAATATTAAAATGCACATTCCTAACATAAATAACTAATTCGCAAAGTAACGAGTCAAGTACATGGCGAGTCAACCATGTTCCAACGATGAAATATTTATAACTATGGAGCCCAGTCACGTGATTGATAGCTTCCATACGACAGAGACAGAATATAGAAAGCAATGGATTGTTGATGTAAAACAGTATTAGCTCAGCTGATACGAGAAATTTCCCCCGGCTGTAGAGGTTAATGAATTTGTTATGAGATGCCGATACAGCGGGGGCATATAAAGGCCGACTCACACCTTTGCATTTTCATCCTGCGTCGGCCCAGCGTGTTTTTTTTAATTAAAAACGCTCCCCAGAGCGCACAAAGACGCAGGTCATACGGTGGACTGACGCTCGGCGCTCGGCGCAAGTAGATTGAGAACGTCAATCAACCGTCTGATCCGCGCGTGCTGTTTGCTCGGGGAGGGTTTTTAATTGTCAAAAAAAGCTGGGCCGACACAGACTAAAAACGCAAATGTGCGAATCGGTCTGAAGTCTCCATGAATGATGCATGCATTCGTGTCTCGCGTATGCCATTTGTTATGTACATTATACAGTAGCCTAGATGGTCTGTGGGTATGAAATTGTGCTTCAAGGCCGACTCACACATTTGCGATTTTAGCCTGCGTCGGTCCAGCCTTTTTCAAAATTAACAAAAAATGCTCCCTGGACGCACAAAGGCGCAGCTCATACGGTGGACTGACGTTCGGCTTATGCTCCTTGTGCGCAAGCAGAATGCCATTTCACCGTCTGATCAGCGTATTCTGTGTGTTTGGGGAGCGTTTATAATTGTCAAAACGCTGGACCGACGCAGGCTAAAAACGCAAAGGTGTGAGTCGGCCTTTATGTACATTATACAGTACCCTAGATGCTCTGGTTGTATGTAATTGTGCTTTGAATATGTGCGTGCTGTGATGAATGGCGTTTCGCGGTCAAAGACATTTGCAGACGATATTGCGGAAGCGTCATGAAGTCATGAAGTGTTTTGACTACGCCTTTAAGTCAGAGGGTCGTGGTTCGAACTCATTCCACGGATTTAATTTCCTTCACCCAAGAAATTCATCCACATTATGTCTGATTGGTATCTGGCAGGTATTCCTTGATATGCATATCTGCATTTCTGCGAAATAGTGTTGCATTAGAAGAGCGTGCAGGAACTTTTCATGAAGAGATGATAAGCGTTGTATGAAGTAATTTATTAATAATACCATTATTATTGTTGTTGGGTCCCAGTTGTCTGATCTCAGAGGATATAAGAATACTACTGTAATGAGAAGAATATGTTTATTTATCACACAGTGCTTCAAAAGGACATAGTATTGTTGGCTAATGAAAAAAAGTCTTCATCAATTCTGCATGCATTTGAGAAAGAATCATGTCGAAACTCTCTCCCGAATTTTGCATGTATCTATTAAAGAAGAACGTGAAGTGTATCGGAGTTTTCGAATATGTACTGCACAGATGCTGCCAAAATTACCAAATCAAGAGTCATTGAAACAAACGTTGTCATATTTTGCGCACATTGTCAGTTTGTTCACTTGATTTTCTTCATACATTGAGACCACGATCAATCCAGGGGTGAGTTCCCCTTTAACAGCCGTCAATNTACGTTCTACTCGGGGATAACAAAATACTTTCTCGTACCAAATAACAAAATGGTAGCCCCCCCCAGGGTATTGCTAGCAGACGAAATCTTGGCTCAGAAACTGAAAATTTATCTCCTTATGCTGTTTTTTCTTGTACAATAAAATATTCCATTAAATCGGTACATATTATACCTACTAAAATAAGTAAATATACTTTTTGGGTTTCAATCCCCTTCAAAGACGCTCACTGGACGCACAAAGACGCAGGTCATACGGTGGACTGATGCTCGGCGTACGCTCCTAACGCGCAAGCAGATTGAGAACGTCAATCAAACGTCTGATCCGCGCGTGCTGTTTGCTCGGGGATCGTTTTTTTTATTTTCAGAACTGCTGGGCCGACGCAGACTAAACACGCAAAGGTGTGAGTCGGCCTTAGGTCTCCATGAATGATGCATGCATTCGTGTCTAGTGTTCGCCATTTGTTATGTACATTATACAGTAGCCTAGATGATCTCGCGGTATGAAATTGTGCTTTGACTTGAGGACGACTCACACATTTCCGTTTTCAGCCTGCGTCCGCCCAGCCTTTTTCAAAATTAAAAAAAAATGCTCCCTGGGCCCGATTGCATAAAAAGTTGCGTTTTAACACAAGTCAGAAAATTAAACGCAAGTCCAAAATACGCACTTCTGATTGGTTGAAAATTGAGTTGCGTTTAATTTTCTGACTTGCGTTAAAACGCAACTTTTTATGCAATCGGGCTCTGGACGCACAAAGGCGCAGCTCATACGGTGGACTGACGTTTAGCATATGCTCCTTGCGCGCAAGCAAAACGTCATTTCACAGTCTGATCAGCGTATACTGTGCGTTTGGGGAACGGGTATAATTGTCAAAACGCTGGACCGACGCAGGCTAAAAACGCAAAGGTGTGAGTCGGCCTTTATGTACATTATACAGTACCCTAGATGCTCTGGTCGTATGTAATTGTGCTTTGAATATGTGCGTGCTGTGATGAATGACGTTTTGCGGTCAAAGACATTTGCAGATGATAATGCCGAAGCGTCATGAAGTGGTTTTGAATATCGCCTTTAAGTCAGAGGGTCGTGGTTCGAACTCAATCCACGGATTTAATTTTCTTCACCCAAGAAATTCATCTACATCGTGTCTGATTGGTATCTGACAGATATTCCTTGATACAAGGCCTTGATATGCATAAGTGCATACATGCATTAAATTCTCTTTCTGCATGCGAAATAATTGCTGCATTTGAAGAGCGTGTAGGAACTTTTAATGAAGACATGATAAACGTTGTATGAAGTCATTTATTGATAATAATATACTAGTATTATTGTTGTTGAGTCATCGTTGTCTGATCACAGAAGATATAAGAATACTACTCTCATGAGAAGAATATTTTTATTTATTACACAGTGCTTCAAAAGGACGTAATATTGTTGGCTTGTGAAAAACAAGTCTTTATCAATTCTACATGCAATTGGGAAAGAATCATGTCGAGCATTTCTTCTAAATTTAGTCTGTTAACAGAAGAATAATGTACGAATTGAATTGGGAGTTGTCTACTTGTACTTCACAAATTCTGCCAAAATTTTCAAATCAATATTCTACATCAGAGAACATCATTGAAACTTTAAGAATTCATTACTTTTGAAATCGTTGTCTGATTTTGCTAGAATTGTCAGTTGGCGTCCAGGGGTGGGCTCCCCTTTAGCAGTCAATTCCGTGAAAACATGCATGTTTAATGTGTATGCTAGTTATGACCTTCTCAATGGCTGTCACTTTGACCATAGGAGGAGCATCAGCTGATGATAGCAGTCACACCAACAGATTGATCACACCCTGCTCTCAAATCGCAAAGAAATACTGTAATTATTACTGCCTTATTCCGCTTAAAATCTGACGTTTTGAAGATTATTTTTCTGAATCATAATTGTACAAATTCATTGATTAAACCAAAGATTAATTTATAGTTCATCGTTCGAATTTATGATAATTTGGTTTGGGAGCCTGGGTGGGATCACCCTGTAGGTGTGACTGCCAGCTGATGATGGTGATGCATAATGTGTCTGATTGATGAATGAATTCATGAAGCAAGGCGTCACATCTCCAATGGTATAACACCTTCACCTCGTGAGTGCCACTCATTACAGCGGTCGTGGCCTGATACGGTGGACGACAACAATAATCTCTGGGCCACAAGGTTTGAGGTTGTTCAGTTGAGGACTCTGTGTTCTAATATCACCTACCTCTGCACATTACCTTGGTCTGAACCCACAGGGACTATAATACTTAACCACAAATTATCATATACCCTCTGATCACACATGCCCCTCTGATTGCACCTCCAGTTGAGGACTCTGTGTTCTAATATCACCTACCTCTGCACATTACCTTGGTCTGAACCCACAGGGACTATAATACTTAACCACAAATTATCATATACCCTCTGATCACACATGCCCCTCTGATTGCACCTCCAGTTGAGGACTCTGTGTTCTAATATTACTTGCCTCTGTACATATCCTTGCCCTTAACATACAGGGACTATAACACTCATCCACCGTTTCTCACATACCCCTATTCTCACAAATACACCTCTATCGCGCCTCCACAATATGATCAGATGGGTTTGTGAGAATTTGTTGTTGAGCGTTGCAATCCCTTTATGTTCAGTATGTTCATGGTAAGGATATGTGCATAGGCATATGATATTAGAACACAGATTCCTCAACTGGTCTCAGGGTATGTGAAAATATGTGGTTGAGAGTTGTAGTCCCTGTGTGTTAAGAGCAAGTGTTCGTATGTTTATTTCGTCTACGACTTTGATAATGAAATGCTTTAAACGGTAACCTATTGTTTTCATAATAATAGCTGCATAATAATGCAATTTAGTGAGTAAATAGGAAAGCTTCATTATTCCATGTGTCAAAGCTATTGTGAAGGTCTGAATAGGGGTTTTTCATTTCGCTCAATCTGTTTGTCCGTTCCGTTTACAGTGAGTGAATGTTCTCAACCCTAGCAGAAGATATCTCTTGCGTGCAGCTGCGCCAGGTGGCCTTGTTCAAGGAAACTAACACGAGTTCTCGACAAAAATTATAAGAAGGGACGAAGAGGGTCTTTATCGATTACAGCATCAGGTGTTATGATCGTAATACATTCATGCAAGTAAGGTTTCAAGGCGATTGTCATTATGAGCCATGGGTTAGACAAGTAAAATGAGACTTATTGCGAATTAAAGGCATTGTATACCATTGTTTTCATTTAAAAACAAAACTCAACTACCATGACTACCACATTCTAAATGCTACCTAAATGGTTAATGGTGTATGTATTAAACACGATATAAACTTGTTCCGTGAAATAAAGTAGGTGATAAGACGAAAGATCCGTACGCCATGTATTTACCTATGCGGACACAACAATCACAATCCGATTTAAAAAACATTACAAAGGAACATATAATATGCGTTCAACTTAATTTTAAGGAGATGATTTATGTCACTTTCAGACCAAGGGGGGTGTATTTTGAAATTTGCGATTGATCAAAAGTTGCAGTTGGTCGGAACGCGCCAATCAAAATCATTTTTTCAAGTGCGTCTTGTTAATAGCGCATTTCTTGCGCGAATGGAAATGCCAGTTACATTCTGCAACTGATTTGCAGTTGATTTGCAATCAATTGCAACATTTGAACAACACCCCCTTATTAGGATCCCTGATATTCGACGGGTAAAAAAACTACCGTCAAGACTCACGATTGCAAGCAAACCCTACTGTCCCCTCTAATGATAAGATAGCACTCCCCTGATCAACTGTAACTTGCGATAAATTGCAACTTTTGAACAACACTCCCTTATTAACATCACTGATATTCAACGGGTCGAAAATACACCATCAACAACTCACGATTGCAAGCAAACCCCTACTGTCCAATGATGAGAAAACACTCCCCCGGGACAGCCATCTTTATCGCTTCCCTTCCATTCCAATTACAACGAGAGTCGTTTATCAGGCTATACACTCTCAAAATGGACGAAATGGCATTAAGTCAAACGTTATTAACTGTATTCTAATTCAAATGGATTCTAATTTCAGATGTGACGGCGGCGGCAGTGCCACTTTCGTAAATGAGAAATCGATAGGAATTTAGCAGAGGTGTTAGTATCGTGTATCAGTTTGCTCTCCAATAATGGAGTACCGTTTCACTGTGAGAAGGAGGGATAAACGACTTGGACAAAGTAAACAACACAATCCAAGCTCTCACGACATTTAAGATATAAATGTTGTGTATCATCATTATTATTGTTATTATTATGAAATGGAATACTTTCTCTATCTATTCACAAAATAGGTGTCAGACAAGTTTTTACATTTCTCCGAATAATTATTCGAATAAATAGATAAATAATAGATGAATTAGAGGGAATGAAATTTATTTAGTATGCAGCTAGCTCTATAATAACGGTTGAATAGACATTTTTTTCAGTGTGTATAAAATCTAGTATACAATTCAGCGGCCTGCATCTTATGACTAGTTTTCTTGTTTAACCTACGCAGCCAATCTAATATTAAAAAAAATCGTTTTAAAAGTACATTCATTTTCGCAAAAAATGGGCAATACTTAAAAGTTCCAGATATTTATATGCAACATTTAGACGAGAGGTTCTTACGTTCCATATGTATGCGAATATACTACAGGAAAAGCACTTCTCATTCAAAGGAAGATGTAATCCTTAAAACTAATGCAAACAACCTTCAGGAACAAAACGCAGTTGGATTTCATTAGTTGCCACCATTGAAGCATGAAATTGAACGCATTGAATGGAAAATTGCATTTAATTTTGGACCTGCATAACGGATAATTGATTAAACGCTAAATTTTCTCATTCCAATAGCGATGTAATAATCGAGCAACTTATGCAAAGCAACGTTTACCAAAATGACGTTTTCTCTTTTTATGTCGGAGATATACAATTCAGACTGAGTAAACTGTTTGAGGGGATAACAGCTTTCAACATTTTAAAAGTTTATTCTGTAAAAATAGTAAGAGTGAATAATGCAAAAATAACATGACAAAGTAGCCAAATCAAAAGTGGCGAGTAACCTGGAGGCATAGCTTGTGTCATAGGGCCTCCATGGCAACCAGTATTAATACTAATGATGGAGCTACCGTACCCTACCCTACTGAAATAAAACTAATTAATAAATAAATGAATAATAAAGTATAGCGAACTAGAGTGTCATTATTGTTATCATCATCTGAATCTAATCTTTACGTCAACCTATAATTATATAATAATAATAGGTCCATTTATATAGCGCAATCACTATATGCATATACTGCGCTTGATACTGGGTACCATATTATTACCCTGGCTATAACTG
>BQKZ01012316.1:0-11071 GCA_036244855.1 Temnopleurus reevesii | reverse complement strand
GGGGGGGGGGGGGGCATCTTTGCTGAGAGCACCCCTGGAGCCAATTGCTTGAAATGATCTTAGCTATCCTCTCCTTGCTAAGACGTCTTGATTTCTTGTGCCATCCTTGTAACATAGAAATTTGCGTTGATACGAATATGTTAAGAGGGTGGCACAAGAAATTAAGACGCCTTAGCATGAAGAGGATAGGTAAGACTATTTCGTGCAATCAGCCCCTGGTAATCAAAATCCTGGATTAGCGCATGGATATATGTGGAGGCATCATGGTGAAGTAGTTCTGACTCTTGCCTTTCAACCACATGGTCGTCCGTTCGAATCTCACCCATGGCGTTAATTTCATTTAGCATGAAATTGATCCACACTGAGCAGCACTCGACCCAGGTGAAATGGGTACCTGGCCGGAATTAATTCCCTGGAAAGCTTTAGCGTGAGAGTGGCTTGCTCAGCAGTTATAGCCAGCAATATAATACGGTACCCAGTATTTAGCGCAGTTGAGGATATGCATATAATAATTGTGCTATGTAAATGGACCTATTATTATTATCATTATTATCCTTAAAATATTATAATGGGTAATATAAAGTACTTGAGAACTGCATGTTTCAGTTATATCTTGATTTGCTCATTAAGAAATTGTTTGAAATCATAATGTGATGTTAATCACAATCTTGTTTTGTTTCTCTTTACATAAATAATATTCTAAGGGTCTGCATCCTAACCACCATCCCCCCCCTCCTCCTGCTTCATTCCGAACAATGGCTCCATAGTCAAACCCAAACCAGCCTGCAAACCTCCTCTGGCTTAAAATGCAACATTATAATTGATTAACACCTCGCACCCCTCCCCTATCCCTCAACCCACAAGCCCATCATTTCTATTATGCAAACTAACAAACCAACATTAAGAGCCAACGAAAAACATTTTATGACCCCCATGTAACTTCAAACATCTTTTTTCTACCGACCAGCCCCCATCGTTTCGACCCAAACCTACAAACGAACATCCCTTTGGCGTAGCACGGTACATTTAGCGCCAACCGGATCGATTTATCACCCAATGTGGCGTACTGAACCCTCCTCTGTCCCTTGGGCGATAGACCTAGCACATTGATGTTCCTTTTTACTTGTTTAAACTCTCAGCTCTTTGTTTAACCTCACAGAGAAAATGGATGCTGAAGAGAGGGAAAATGCAATGCTTGTTTAATTTCCTTCTTTCCACAACCCCACTAAGAAAATGGAAGCAAAAAAGAGAGAAAAGCAGCAGAAATGCAGTAGTTGTTTTAGCTCTTTCCTTTTTGTTTTAACCCGCAAAAGAGAATGGATGCTAACGAGGGAGACTAAATGCAATGCTTGTTTAATTTCCTTCTTTCTTTGATCCTACTAAGAAAATGGAGAAAGAGAGAGAAATGCAGCACTTGTCTTAAATCTGTCTCCTCTTTGTTTTAACCCCACAAACAAAATGGATGCCTAAGAGAGAGGGGGTGTTGCTCAAAATCAACTGCAAATCAACTGCAACTTTGCAAATTGTAACGCGCATTTTCATTCGCGCTCGGTATGCGCATTTAACAATACGCGCATGAAACAATGATTTTGATCGGCACGTTCCGATCAACTGCAACTTGCGATCAATTGCAAATTTTGAGCAACACCCTTAAGTCTCCTTAAGAGTAGAACTATTGTGCTCGAGTAGAAGATGGAGAAAAAAATGTAGTTTTGCTAATCAAGTGAATCCTTTGAAAAACATGGAAAGATAATAGATCTAACGATTGTGAAAAAGACAGGGAAATTATATACTCAACGTGTTGGGATTTTCATTCCTGTTGGAATTCATATTTCATGCATTTTTATAGAAACACGTCTTTTAGGAATATGTTAAAATCCTGAATATAACCCATTCATCTCAGTGTATATAGGTGCATAATTATATTCTGCTCTTCCTATGAACATCTTGCTTTCACCCTTTGCAACCATTTACCACAGTAAAGGGTGTCATCTGATTTAGTGGGAACTTCTTGTAATTTAAGTTATTTTGTTCTTCCAAAGTAATGAAACGTGCTGAGATTTTAGTCTACATGTCTACATAATCTAGACATTTAGCAGTTATATGGCATTGCCTGAACCTTTGTGTAAACTGGGTAACTCGACAAAAACAAAAACACAAGGAAAAATAACAAGATTCCATCCACAAACAAATTTAAGGACTTGAATCGATCGAAGAAAACTCTGTGCTTAATGGTGTGTGAAAATGTGAAAGGCTTCGTAAAAGCTGTTCCAACACGTTTGTAAAACCTTTTAGATCATACCAGGCCACAAATGCCCTCGATCCAACAGTATCTTCTGTCTATTTTTGTCTTTGCTTTACTCGTTTTCTGTAAAGTGATGTAAAGAAAAAAGGCTGCAATAAGTCTAACAAATAGAATTGGTTAATAGAATGCTAGACTAAAATGTATTTAATGGACTCAAATTTAGGACATCTCATGAAAAATATCATACTGTCTGGAGCAAGATGATGTGCTTTAAGTTGTCAGGTATTTGTGACTGGTTTTGAAGTACCGGGCCTTGCCATCCCAGTTATGAATATTCTATTAAAGGCAAACAAAAAGTTGTGACTTGTTTTGAAGTACCGGGCCTTGCCTTTACAGTTACGAATATTCGATTAAAGGCAAACAAAACATTGCAACATTTCAACATCTGAAACCAAGTTTGAAATAAAAAAAATAAATTCTGGTTTATTCTGTTTGCAATTCTCTTTAGCAGGAATCTTTATCTTTAGATAAAACAACACCAATATTTCAAGTCATTTGTGGTGTTATCAAATTTCCTCTGAAGGGAAAATATGTCCTTCAGAAAAATAAAAAGACAACATGAAATTGTATACGGGGGACTTGTATCAAATTTCATTGCAAGAGGTCATAACTACTTGGAAATGCTTTTTAATGAAGAAGGTACTGTCTATGCATATTTACTTCATGTTGAACATGTTGACTTGTGAGAGTCAACATCAGAAAATGCACATATCAGCTCAAAAAAGTGAGGAAATTTTGCCATGTTCTGTCATTTTAATCTTGTTCTTTCCCCCCTTTTTTTTGGGGGGGGGGAGTGTGGGGTAGTCTTTTTATCTACAAAGTTGAAGGCTGGTACTTGTGTCTTGTTGTTGTTGTTGTTGTTTTGGTCTGTAGAATAAATTTCAATGAATAGGCTACTGCTTGTGCATCTTTCCATGATATTGAACCTGTTAACGTTTACAAATGAACAGCTCACTAATGCTCATCTCTATCAAAAAACAATGATTTTACATTTGTTGCTTCTTTATTACTTTTGTTGTTGGACATCAAAGAGAATATTCCAATGTATATGCAATAAAATGTAACAAGAGCAGAATGTTGACTGTATTTGTCGATGATGTTCGAATGAATAAATTTCCAAGTTTCCAATCTTTAGCCTGTCCATAGTGTTTACAAATAGAATTACATTTATTTAAAACTAATACCTCTTTAACTTGTGATAGTGTTAACAAAACAATAAAGATCTATTTCAATTTATCTCATTTAATTCATTTGATAAATAAATCAAATCTAATCAATTAAATGACATGAATACCTTGATTTCACTGAATTTCATGGAGATTCAGCATTCATAAAAGTGCCTAAATTCACATATGCTTTTGGACTAAATATCTTACCCTGTTGCATCTGTACAAGCAATATAATCTAAACCCGTTGACTTATAAATTCCTATATTCCAATAGACTTCGTACAAGGAACACCCAGTTCCTGTAGCAAATGGGTTAAGCATCATGAAATTAGCAAAGGGGCTAGAGAGAATGGATGCAAGCAGAAAGCAGAAAACATGAGAGATAATTTTAACCTGTTTACAATCAAGTTCCTATATTCACATAGAATTTGTAAAATGGCCACCTGGTTCCAGTAGCCAATGGGTTAAGCATAATGGGATTAGCAAAGACGCTAGAGAGATTGGGTGCAATCAGAAAAGCAGAAAACATGAAAGATAATCTTAACCTGTTGACAATCAAATTCCTATATTCACATAGACTTTGTATAAGGACAATCCGGTTCGAGTAGCCAGTGGATTAAACATCATTCATGGAATCAGCAAAGGAGCTAGAGAGATCGAACGCAAGCAGAAAACGAGAGATAATCTTAATCCGTTGACAATCAAATTCCTATATTCCCATAGAATTTGTACAACGGTAACCCAATTCCAGTAGCCAATGGGTTAAGCATCATGAAATCAGCAAAGGAGCTAGAGTGATTGGATGCAAGAAGTAAAGCAGAAAACATGACGGGTAATAATAAACTGCGCCCCTCGATGAAGTCTTCGGTAGGAGAGAGTGGGCAGACGACGGAGGAATGTAAATGGAGCGTCGTCACGGGAGATATGCGGACCTGTTGCTGAATCTCATCAACGATTCCTTCCACCTCCTCGTCCGCGGCAATCTCCCTTTTTGTTTTCCCCGATCACGGACCCGACCCGGCAAACGGGGGGTCGCCATCTCACCTTACCCCGGAGATGGACAAACACTTGAGAAGAGCAATGCGCATCGCGGACGAAAATTGATTTGTCGGAGTCGCTCGGGCCTCGCACCGAATAGAATAAGGGGAGATGTTGAAGCGAGTTGCCCTCTTACCGGGTGGCTGGGTCACGAGGCGCCCTTTTTAACGACGTTTAAATGATTTTCGCAGTTGCAGCTTCGCATACAAATGATGCGACGGCAGGAAGCGGGACTAGCAGGATTCGGAACTGTTTTTTAGCATAGGGGGGGTATCGATTAGGGTATTTTTGTGGCACCGTGTTGGATGGACTATGTGAATGCTGTTATAGAATCGCATGCCAACTTTGAAAAGAGAAAGTGGGTTGAAGACTTTCAGTCAACATTGATGTGTAGAACATGACATAACCCTAACCTGAACATAACTTGGAATCTCATGAAATAAAATTGGTATTCTGCATACTAGTATGTTCACTTATTTTAAGAGGATTCAGAGAAATTATCACAGCTCCAACAAGATAGAATTATTGAATATAAGACAGCAGAAACTTTTGCAAAATGGAGGGACTAAATTTAGAAGGGTAGGGATATTCCTACACGTTTGTTTCACTGCGATCAGAAAGGACAAAGGAATCGGACAAAGCAAACAAGCTCGATTCAAGCATTCACAAAAGCTAGAGGTACTCTACAAAAATGTCCTTCCCTCTTACTGTGTGGATTAATATTAAACAGAAGTCACACATATTCATGAATAAAAAGGGAAGCTTCTTTATTTTTGTGTGTGAAAAAAAATGTTTAAATGCTTTGTATGCGATCTAATGATCTCATTTTACTTGACCATGATCTCATTTTACTTGACACTTCCTCTTCAGAAAAAAAACAGCCTGTGTAGAAATCAGTGTTGGTGAGAAAGGGTCATGCGATTTTATAGGTTAATGCTGTACCATCCCCATATGGGCAAAATCGTGTAAGTAAAAGGTACAATCAATGCAAATCAAAGCCTTTTCTCTTTTCTTCTGCCTTTTTTCGTGCCTACATTGGTGGAAAAACCGCCACAAGCGCTTTAATCCATTGGAGACTTGGCCGAAGTAAAAGAGGAATAAAATCAATCGTGATGCATGTTATTTACAACTTAAGCTCTTCAATGGATTAAAGATTAAAGACTAGTGGTGGATTAACAAGCATCCCCAAGCTAAATACTATAATGCTGACGGAAATATCGGGAGGAGAGATCTTTCATTGATTTTACACAGAATAGATTTTGTATTTGTTTACAGATTAAAAGTAGATTGAACACTTTGTTAGAGTTCCGATTACTCTTTATAAGACCAGAACTTTAAAGTGTAGCAAATAGACTTTCCCTCTTATTCTGTGCAGAAATGTATAACAGGTGTCACACTTGTTCAGTGAATAACCAGGGAAGTTAATTCTATTGGCTCGAATGAAGTTGTTTACTATGCCTAATTTTTTTGTCCCTTCTGCTCAGTGAAAAGAAAATGCACAAAAAAAAAAACAGAGAAATTTTTCTTATTTCAAATAAAATTGTAAAATCAAATCATACTTATAAAAGAATGAAAGAATATTTCCTAGATAAATCATGCATTCNAATTCATGCATTCATGCAAATCTAAATATGAACATGTTTACAAAATAACACTAATTTTCAACATCAGACGCTCCTTTTGCTTCAGATATATTCTAAAGGAATTTTAATGTGTTTTAGCCTGAATGCCAGGAATAAGAAATTTCCACCTTGAAAGACGAGAAAAAGGGAAAAAGAAGTGAATTGGGGGGAAACCATAGTTTGCAATATGATTCAACCGGATGGTGGCTCACAGGAGCAAATAACGAAAGAGATTTTGAGTTCTCGATTTGCCCTTCATATAATTGTTTTGGGAGTTACGGTGATTCTCCATTGACTAATACGAGAGAATGCTGTTTGCACTGTTGTTTTTGCTTGTTTTAAAGCTAGAAAATATCATGTAAAGCAAGAAAGTACATTCACTTCTTGGAATCAAATCTAAATGAAATCAGTAAATTTTTGTCGCTATAATTGTTTTATTTACCTTTAAATCAACAGCCGTTTATTAGCTTTTGGTTAAATAATGCTCCATTTGTTATCATTAGTGTGGCCTGATTTGATTTGATAGTAGACGTTAGATATAAATCTACATTAATCATAAAAAAAACAATGAGCACAGCTAGAATGTCAAAGGTTGCTGTGATTAGACAAACAAACAAACAAACAGAAAGTGAAAAAATGTACAAGATCGAAAGTAATTTGAATATAATTTGAAAATGTCCTAATTTGAAAATAATCACAATTCCTTTACTAAATTGGCAACACTGAAAGTTTAAATTCTCTTTAAGAATGTTGAAATTAAATGCTATGTTACCATATTGAATCTTCTTCGTCAAAAAGCGTGTGAAAACTTTAAAAGTTGCCAATTCCTATGGAAAATAGTGATTTTCAAATGATGTCTGCGTTGCCAATTCGAGGATTCATGACCATTTTAGTGATCACTTTCATTAAAAATTCTCTGCATCCAGCAACAAATGGGAACATGAAAAAATTGTCAAATTTAGTGTAGAATTTTTATCTCTTCCTGCTCATGCATCTGGTAATTTGTTTAGATGAATACATTAAAAGTCATTGAACCAAAACACAAAATGTGTTCTGTCGTACTGAAAGGGTTAATGGAGATATCTAGGGGCAGAGGTGGGGAGGGGGGGGGGGTAAGTAACCCTATGGTAACCCCAAGGATAACCCTCCCTGGAGGCAAGGGGGGCGCTTCCTCACATTCATGCCTCCGGAAGACAGGGAAATGATGCGGGAGGAAGGAGGGGAGAGCGAGATGGGAAATTGGTTGCCCCCTTGGGGGTCGACGGAGGAAAGATGACGAAGGATGCCCTTCCTCCCATTGAGATGCTGATGATGCTGCTGGTGATGATGATGATGTTGGTGGTGGTGGTGGGAGCGAGGGTGATGTCATCATTTATTCATAGTGAATTGTTTAATTCACCTGTTTGCATCTACAATTTCTCTCAATGTCTACTTGTTTCATTACTGGAATTTATATTCATAATATTTGCATCTATAATTCTGTTTCAAAGATGGGTCGTCCAAATCCATATCACTTCCTGACCAACACCAAACCCCCTTCTCCCCCTCTCTCTCCCTTGATCTTGATCTCTATCTCAATATATATATCTCACTTCATACTTTCAATACTTTCTATCTTCAGTACCCATTTCATAATCTGCTTCACTTTTTCTTCTCTCTCTATCTCTCTTTTTCTCACTCTCTCTTTTTTTCACTATCTATTTATATATCTATCGCCCACACACACACATACACCCACCTTCCTTTCTTTCTTTCTGGCTCTCTATAGTTCTATACTTCTCATTTTCTTTCCTTCCTTCGCTTACTCTGCTCTCCTCCTTTACCAGTACTTTCATCTTTATCTCATGCTTGTTCTCTCTCTCTAACTCTCTCTATCTTTCTCGAATCCTATCCTCTCCATTTTGTGTTAATTCTCTTTCTATCATCAGCCCACCTTCATAATCATTTCCGCCCTAACTTTTCCGCTATTACGCTTCCCATCTCCTCCTCCTCCTCCTCCTCTAGCCCCTACTGCAATGGTCTCGCTCTTCCAATATAGGTCTCACATTATCTGCCTCCCTGCCTCTCATGTTGTGTCTATCTTCTTTAACATAATGAAATACACCTTTAAATTCTTATTTGGACCCAGCATCTTTTTCTCTTTCCCAATATCATCACTGCAAATTTTAGCTACTCAACTCACGAACTGCCAATCTTATGCTTAATTCATTTGCATTGGAGAAAAAAGTATGTCAGGTAGATTTGAAAAATCATTCCTCGAGATCTCTAAGGAACACAAACACCGTGAGCAGAAGGGACAAAAGATTTTGGACAAAAATAAACAACTTCATTCAAGCATTAGCAATAGCTAGATGCACACAAAAGAGAGTTCCTTCCCTCACATTCTGTTAAGAAATGTCAAACTGGAGAGGGACAATGGATAGGGAATGCACTTTCTTTTGTGTCCATGAAATAAATAATTGTCAATCATTGTCAAATCATTGTCAACCAATTGTCAATGAAGCTATTGTGGAAGCTTGAATGAATTTGTTTACTTTGTAAAAAATAACTTGTCCCCTCTCCGCTCATAGTGTACATAGTTTTGAAAAAAGATGACTTCATTGTTGGTAAATCTGAAGACATTTCCTGAACGAAGAGGTGTTTATTTGCGTCTACGTGGAAATAAATGTTGACATATATCTTGACTTCACTCTCCAACAATTTTCTCCCTATTTCCCTTTCTCTCTTCTTCCCTCCCTTCTCCCTTCCATTCTCTCCTCCCTTCTCTTTCTCCCTCTCCAATGCACTGTCTCCACATCCGTCATCTTTATTTCTATGGTCACAGTGACTATTTCATAAATTTATCTATTTATTTATTTATTTATTTATTTATTTATTTATTTATTTATTTATTTCTGATACTTATACAGGGTGGCTCATTTCACCAGTTTGGTGGTCTTCCATGAGGCCCCGTTTGCAAACAACAAATATAACAATATATTTGTTGTTTGCAAACAGGGCCTCATCCTAAAGCTGTTCTTGGGCAAATAACTCTCAAGATCACTTTCCTGTTTATTAACAGTTTTAATCTGAAGGTAGATACCCTTTCATTCATCTTTTTTCCCAAACCTATAATTATACTTATTCAATGACAACAAACGATGAGACAATTTTTGTAAAAACAAACTTGAGTCACATTACTAAATAATTCATGAGTTTCCTTTAAATCCCTTTTAATGACTCACTCCTTCAATCATAGTTATTCAATACCAACAAATTACAACTCCTATACACATCCCCATCACTCATCCAAAACCATGCTCCAATAATTCTCAACTCGGTCTTTATCCGCCACCATCTCTAAAACGATGGCAACGCTAGTCATCGACGCAGCTCAGCGGCAAACTGCGTGGCACGATGAACACACTCCGGGGACGTTTAACCGCTATGGTTGCTTCTACTAGCCGCTATTTGGCCGGCTAGTGCGCATCGCCTCGCATGCTTCAGTGCGGCGAGGAGTGCGTTG
Organism: Temnopleurus reevesii; assembly: GCA_036244855.1. NCBI lineage: Eukaryota > Metazoa > Echinodermata > Echinoidea > Temnopleuroida > Temnopleuridae > Temnopleurus > Temnopleurus reevesii. The sequence goes on along the minus strand of BQKZ01012316.1, from coordinate 1,433 downwards.
GCAAATTGTGAGTGACGGTTGGGTCCCCATGGGGCGACCATGCTCCTGCGTTGGGGGGAATGGAAATTATTTTTAGGGGGAGGCTGTTAAAACAACGCTTTGGGGCGATTGTTTGGTCATTTTGATCTTTGATTATACTAGCTGGAAAAGATATTGCATAAATACTTTATTATCATCAAAATAATGCTTGCAACCAACTTGTTGGCAGTTATACAAAAAATATATTTCATCCTTCACCCAAAATGAGAGTTTGTTTTAACTGATTACATTAAAGTTCTGTATAACGGGTGATAAGATATTCATATATTTGCTTTAAAATTACTAATTTCTATTGACTCAATGACAGTAGCTTATTATTCAATTCAAAAGTGCAACAACTATAATCACAGAACTGCAAAAAAGTTTGTCAAACACACAAAACCATAATAATAGGTAAAGATAATCCAACATTTAGGGAAGATTGTTAAGCACATAATTAAATGATATGTTCACTAAATTGATTAAAAAACGTTTTTGTATCATAAAATGCGATGTAGAAGTGTACAATGTGTAGTTTATAAAAGGAGTGGGAAAAAATGTATCAAAGAAATCCAACCATGCATATATTTAAAAAAGTTTATTTATTTATTACACAAAAATTCTCAAGAAAATAAGCTCCTAGGAAAAAGCACATCCAATTATAGCCATCTCTTAATTACATTGAATTGTTGGTGCAAAGAAGAAGATTCAAACTCATTGGTGCTAAATTTGAATAGAATCACATAAAAGTTTTGCATTTCACTTTCATTACCTGCTTAATTCTAAATAAATGGAGAAATGATCAAATTTAATCTCAGAATTGGTTCATGTAGAGTCAGAGAGGACTAATAACAGGGCAAAAACAAGGAAATATTGATTTATCAATGACCATAAAACCACAAATTATTCCCCACCTACCCACAATCCTGCTGAATATATTCAAACGGTACGCCGCAGACGACACGAAAATCAGTAAGTGGTGCTGCATTTTATTTCTGTCTCGTCTGGAAGATAAAGCGAGTCGAGATTAGGATTTTCTGGTGGCTTGGGCTAATTTCTAGACTAAGTACGAGAACTCAGCGAGTTTCTAACATGTCCTTGGTGCCAAGTCAGGCAAATCGTAATCGTGAAGGAGTCAGAAGGATAGTCATCTTGTTTTATCGTGGAAGTTTTGTTTTAATGAGGGTAATTATGCGAGGTGTAGGGTAATTCTTTGCATCTTGGACGAGTTTGTTTCAAGGTATTTCCCCCTTTTGTTTCTAGTTTGAGTCATCCGAGGTCCTTGAAAAGTAAATGAAATGGAAAATATATGTAACAAGTGAACGTAGATAAAGGTGGATGAGGAAAAATGGAAAAAAGGCAAAAGAGAGGAGTGAGACAGAGAAAAATGGAATAGGGAGTGGAGAATTAGAGAT
>BQKZ01012315.1:0-15146 GCA_036244855.1 Temnopleurus reevesii | reverse complement strand
AGTTGATATAATGCGCTCTGCAATTGTGCTACGCGCTCCCTGAAGCAAATACAGTGAAAAATTCTGTTGCACACGTGGCTCAAATGATAACACGTGGGCTATACTTCGATAAATTAAAATTTCTAATTTTACAAGGAAAATTTCATAAATCTTCTTATTTTTTACATTTTTACTCAAGTATGGTCTCCTTCTTGCTTGTTGAGCATATTTTACTCAGTGTTTAATAAGCAAATTCAAAACTATATGAGATAAGATAGCCCCACCCCTATCTTAAATATCTTCTCAAATACGGAGAAAGATAATAACAAATTTAAGATAAGAAGATTTTCAGAATACGTCCTAAATCATAGGGCGCGCATGTAGATCAATATTACGCTTAAAACTTGTGGGCGTGGTCATCTAGGCAGAAGATAAGAAGAAAGTATGGAAGAAAGTTAAGAAGAAAGATAAGAACGTTTTCAGAATACCGATTTAGGAAAGTGACATAGATAAGAACAAATTTAAGATAAGAACTATTTCAGAATACGGCCCCAGATGCGCGCGATGTATTCAATTTGTGTACAATCCTATGGAAGCGTGCGGTAGTGCGTCGGCGATGATTTTTGTACCAGATTCGACCAACAAACATTTGTAAAGTTGGCTCAAGTTTACACTTTTTACACGAAAATTGATTAATTTTTCAACAAATTTTATGATATATGGAAGGAGGGGAAAGAAAATAACATTTAAAACCATTATTCTGTTTGTAATATGTAATAAAATTCGCTTTTGGACTTGTTTTATGGATAGTTACCCGTGTGTATTTCGGACTTCTGCCGCTGATGTTTACAATTTTTACATGGCGCACGCACGCAATCTGGTCGCTATTCTCCGGGTCTGCCATAGGCCAGAGGGTTCCGGCATTATCGTGAAATAAAAATGCAAGTCTTGGTCTCCAAGACTTGCGTTCATTTAGTCATGGGCGGTGGACTTCTTCTTCTTCTTCTTTAGTTGGTTTCCTTCTGGTCAGGAGAACTGCGAGGTTCAGGAAGTCGCAGATGTGGTGGGGATTTATTGGGGGTAATGTTTGTGTTATACAGTAGGAGAAAGAGAGAACAGTTTATATCACAACTGAAGTCAGTGGTTCTGCATAGATAAGACGGAGGGCCCTAGTTTGTACTGCTGTGCACAAGTGATGAACGTTTAGCATGCATGTCATTTATGAAGCGGAGAGAGATAGTGTGGTGGTCATAGGGTCTATCGGTGGCTACTTGCAGTTCGCTCGGGTCACTATCTGTTCCGAGAAAAATCAAGTTTGTGACTTGTTCGGCTCGTTGGGGCAAGGGGGTGCTGGTGAGTTCCTGTTGTAGTGCCTCTGTTAGATTGCCAATGTAGTTTGCACGTTCAGTTGAGTAGAGATGGCATTCTCCAAGGAGGTGGGAGACAGTCTCATCTTTGAGTTTGCAGTGACACAGGGTATTTTGTCTCTTCCCTATCTTAGCAAGGCGGGTGTTTGTGGGGTAGACACCGCATAGTAGTTGGCATTTGGTAGATACGGCTTTCCGCAGGTTGTGGGTGTTGAGTCTGCGGGGGAGCAGATTTACCGTCTCGTCAGGATCTAGGGGCTTGAGGAGTGCTAAGGAAGACTTTGTTGAGTGTGCTTCCTTGGTGAGGGCTTCTCTTTGACTGAGGACGGCAGCTGTGGTGAGCTTCTTCCACTGGGGGTATTGAATCTCTATACCTCCATAGACTTTGTACACAAAAGAAATGTGCGCAGGACTGCAGAGGTGGCTTATTTCACGAGATGGCCAAGGGTTCCAGTACCTTTTATTGCGAAAGGTACAATGTTGCAATTTTTGCAATCAACTGCAAATCAGTTGCAAATTGTAACACAATTGCTTTTGCAATTTCATTTACTTTCATGCATTTTTAAGAGGACACGCATGAAACAATCATTTTGATTGGCGCGTTCCAATCAACTGTAACTTGCGATCAATTGCAACTTCTGAACAACATCCCCTTAGTCTCTGATACTTATCATTATGGTATGAAGACTTTGTAAATTCAAAACTTTTGAACGGATTAATCTAACTTTACTTAATCTTTTGGTTATTTTCTGCATGAAACTTGAAAGAGTGACTGGTAATTGAAGCCTCACCCTTTGGCTGCGACGGGCTTCTAAAGAAGCTGAACACAGTGTCCATTCTGTTAATGATAGGCTTCAACAGAAGCCCAGACTAGGAAGGTGTCGCCAATGAGGTCTGCTCTAAATAAGTCAAAAGTTTTGCAATTCCAAATACAAAACTTACATTTTCAGAAAGTTGAAGATATAGAAGTCATTGAATAGCCAGATAGATGTAATAAGCCTTCAATTTGATTGATGCTCATACCAGCTGCGTATGTGAGCCCATCACAAGCCCTACAAGAGTTGCTTACATGTCGGAACCAAAAGAGCTGATTTGTAAACGCAACCAAAAATAAATCGTACCCTCCTTTCTGCCAACGAAATCTGCATTTTCTGTTGGTGGCACCGTCAAAGCTTCAGTCCATGTAGGCCCAGGAGGAAAGTCGAATTGATTCTCTCGAGTTGTAGAGGTCACCAAAGAGCTGATTCCTCACCAATAAACCAAACAAAAAAATCTGACCGCTTCTCACCCCTTTCAGACTACCAAATCTTCAATGTTTTTCGATGGCATCATCAAGGCTTTTCAGTCCATCTCGGCCCTAGAGGAATTTGATATTGATGCTTTAGATCAGTAGAGGTGGCCAAAGAGTTAATTCCACACTAAGAACTAAAAAATATTTCTTCATCTAATCTCTTTCAGAATACCAACTCTTCAATGTCTGTCGGTGGCACCATCAAGACTTCAGTCCACCTCGGCCCAGGAAGATATCGATGTCTAGGTGGCGGAGCAGCCCATCCGGTCTGACAATGATTTCAGGATAGTACTGAGGAGATTGGATGATATGGTCAGACGGACTGGGCGCATCACCAAAGTTCAGCTCCTCCTTGTTTTCGATGAAATCTGTAAACTGGGTGAGTGTCATGGCCAGTCCCATTTAAAAATGCTCATAAAATCCTTATGCTCCTATCCCAGATATCATCATCTTTTTTTTAATTTTGGATAATCTTCCCCTTAATTTTATATTCTGAAACCTTAATATATATATTTCAAGTTATTTGGGGGTTTATTGAATAAATGAAAGGCTGGTGGGCATTGATATAACCATAGAATACAGTCTGCCTTTTATTTTGCACTCTATTTGATTTTGTCTATACTTAACAATAAAGATTTGCAATCATTTGTGAAATTAGTGCTCAATTAATGAAATACGAAGTCAATTTAACATGAGAAATTGATTTGTTTAGTTTAGAAGGTGAAAATTCCTACTTTAATATTTGGAGAAAAATAGTAAATTAAATGATGATCTTGGAAATGAAAACAGTTGAATCTGCCTTCATGAAATTTCTTTTAACCATAGAAATTTACCTGACTGGAAGTTGACTCACATGAGAAAGTAAATATCATCCAAATATATTTTTACCACAAGTGTCATGAATTTTCATGCCTTGCTTTGAATTGAATTTGTTATTTCATGATGCAGGTGCTGCTAAACCAAACCAGGCTCTGCTACTCATCAGGAGCTGTGGTGCACTCTTGCCAGAGGTTTCCCTTGGGGAGAGAACAGCGCTGGTCACAAACATATGGGATAAACTCAAAGAGTTAGGTAGGAAAACATTCATTGCTTTCCCTGAGTGTGTGTGTACTGTGCGCATGCCATATAATTCTACTCCTCAACCTCCTCGACTTACAAAATAGTAACAGAAATTTCAACAACAAAAACTATACAGTACAAGTCTTGTACACTATAACATATAAATTCTAGTATTTCTGAAAGAATGATGAGGATTCCACATTTAAAATATGATAGTGATTCATTTTTTCTGAATTAATAAAATGAGGAGCTCTCCATAATGCCATCGCGGATTTTGCCAAAGTTGCCGACCCAAGGATGCCCATCTAGAGTTGAAATAAAAACTTTGAAAATTCATAACATTTGAACAGATCATCCAATTGTGCTTTAGCTTATTTGTCTTATTTTCCTTCATTGACATCAATATCTGGGGGTAAGTTCCCCTTTAACTGTTCCCACTCTTCCCTTTCAATTTCACAGGTACTACTTTCGATGTCACACATTACAATGCTCTTCTCCGCGTCTATCTTCAAAATGAGCACAAGTTCTCCCCAACAGACTTCCTTGCCCAGATGGAAGCAAGTGGCATCGAGGCCAACAGAGTAAGCCTAGTTCACTCTATAATTCTTTTTTTATTTGGTGTTAAAAGTTTACATACGCCTGATAAAAGCATCTTTCAATGTCTTTTTCTTCAAACTGCACTGTGAGCAGTTGGGAAAAAGACCTGGGACAAAGTAACCAACCTCCATTCAAGCATTAACAAGAGTTCAATGGACACAAAAGAAATTTCCACCCCACTCATTATCTGGAAAATGTTGAACAAGAGTCGGAACTGGGACTTTTTATTTTATCGTCAAGCTATTTCGAATGCTTGTCTTTGTTTACTTTGTCCCAATCCTTTGTTCCTTCTGCTCACAGTGTTGATACAAGTTTGTTGAACTGTTTCTTTAATGAGACGTTAAACATGATATTAACAATTATAGTGGATATACTGCTTGATTTGCATAGATTCAGGGGATCAAATGCTTACATATGCTGATCATACACTTTTGTTGCAGCGCATGCATTTTGATAGTCGTTTACAACTTGAAAGGACCTGAAATGCGTCTTGTTTGCCTCCCCTGAAATTCTATTTTTATTCTTCCAATGCACGGCATGCAACTTTCTATCATTAAATAGTTTAATATCCGAGGATCTCCCCTCACGCATCCCTCCTCCCCCAAAAAAATTCCCTCATTTGCCAACATATCAAAGCCAGAATTGTTTCATATTCAATGTTTTCATTCCAGATCAGATATCAGTGTCTGGAGGGCGCTACCAAGATTCACGAGTTCCTGAAATCCATGCACCTCCTCCCTCTGCCCTCTCACCCATCGCAATAGGAATCTTCTATTCCATCATAGCAGGGCAGATCAAAGAATGTTATTTGACTTTCATATTCAATGTTTTCATTCCAGATCACATATCAGCGTCTGATCAGCTCCTATTGTTTACAAGGCGACATCCAGGGTGCTACAAAGATCCTTGAGTTCATGAAATCCAAGGACCTCCCAGTCACAGAAGGCATCTTCAATTCTCTCATCACGGGACATGGAAGAGCAGGGTAAGGACTAGGCAGAGATGCTGAATTAAGTTTATTATTGTTTCTTGCTGATATTGAGGGATATTAGTTATTTTACGGGCAATTCCACAAAAATGTTGTGTTCGTTACACAACAAAGCTAAATCTCTTAAAAACCATCTATAGAATTACCTCGAAATTCAATAAGTATGAAACAGTTATGTTGCACACATTCTAAATGTCAAAGAATGCCAATGAGAATTTTAGCGCAACGGACATGACAAAGCCATGGAATCGCCCATAAAGAACAAATACCCTTTTGTACATCTTACAGTTGTACATTTATCTGATGATTTGTATTGTGTACCGCCAGGACAGGGTTATTCTTATTACAGTTATTTATGATGCTTATGTTGTTTATATAATTTTATCATGTTATTGACGTTGACAGATGTAATAAATTGTTTGTCTTGAAAAAGTGTTTCTTTTTATTACAAACCCTCCATTCCAATATACGAATGTGCTCCAGTTCCTGATATTGATTTTGTAATTTGATCAAGAGATCAAATAGCATACAACTTTAATGTGACACTTCATAGTAAGGCCAAAATAAATAATATATTTGTTTCCGGTAACATACTCATGAAAAAATGGGACGGACGGAAGGAAAAAAAATTTATTTTACCAAAAAATTTTACCACACTTCAGGGACTGATTTTAAAAAATCCTAGGGGAGCTGTGAAATGCTCTCCTGGAAGTTTTAAGGAGAGTTGCAGGGGAGCTATTCAAAAAGCTCTCCTCCGCAATACAAGGGGAGCTTTTTTGTAGTTTTTTGTAGGGCAGCAATTGGCAACTTGAAATTTGTGGTTTTACGCAGCGCGCGATTCTGGCATACAAAAAGTGCCGCACTGCATTCTTAGTTTAAAAAAAACCCAGGAAGTATTTAACTCAAATGTATGATGCGGGTATAAAATAACAATTCTTGATTTCTTGATATGGGACGAATTTATTTCGCACATTAAACATGCTCCCCATCTAGAAAAATGTTGCTGTATTTCAATGTTTGCAATTCAGAGTTGTTAGTAATTTGTATAAAGTATTCANTAAGGACCTCCCAGTCACAGAAGGCATCTTCAATTCTCTCATCACAGGGCATGGAAGAGCAGGGTAAGGATTATGCAGAGATACTGAATTAAGATTATTATTCCGCCGCTACCGCAGGGTAGAGCTGGAGGCATTACTTTCATTTTGCACTGGGTACTCAATCATTAAAGCAAAAAAAAAATTTTTTGGATGCTATCTGTTAACCGATCCTCTGAAAATGGCCCAATCTAAATTTTGCCTTTTGCTTTTTTGCTGACTTTTGAATTATAAAAGTCAGCGTAAAATTATTGGTAAACTTGAAGTTTACCTGAAAAGTCATCTTCAAGTTTTCTTTGACTGATGCTATTTTTCAAAAATGGCATTGGAGAGCATCCAAACAATTTTTTTTTTTTTTGGGGGGGGGGGGGATAATTATACAGAATATATACCATTGTGTAACAGGACAATTCCTATTACAGTTACTTATGATGCTTGTGTTGTTTATATAATTTTATTATGTTATATACGTTGACAAATGTAATTAAATTGATCATCTTGAATGACGATATATTTTTGTATAGACCTCGCATTCTAAATCTACAAATACTCTCCAGTTTCAAACATGATTTAATCAAAATAGCATAAATCTTTAATGTGACACTTCACCCTAACAGCACATCACATTGTATGCATAATGCTGTCTAATCAATAAGTGCTTAAAAGGAGAGTCTACCCAAGAATAATAATTTTCCAACAGATGCAGAAAAATATGGTGAGCAGAACAGAAAAGGTTTGAGTGAAATCAGACAATTAGTAAGAAAATTATGAATGTTTGAATATCTAGACAAATTGGCAACTGATGACGTCATAGGTGCACAACTAACTATTAATGATATAGATATCAATGTTAAAAAATGTTACTTTTTTCCCCAAAATAAGATTTCCTCACAAATTTAACTGTAGTATATCTTCATGATAGATATGTAGCTCCCATATTTCCATATCTACATTAATACAAATTTTGTGTTTTTCAGTAAAAATGATGAATTTTGCACCATAAATATAAATAGGATGAATGGTAAGTTGTGCACCCGTGACGTCATCAAATTGGCAACATGACTGGAAATTTGCACTGATTTGCCTGTTTTTTCTAATCTTTAAAAATTCATAACTTTGTTATTAGTTGTCCGATTTTCCTCAAACTTGTTTTGTTCTGCTCTCCAATTTTTCTGCTTCAGTTTAAAAAATATCTTCTTTTAATCCGTTAACTTCTTCATTGAATAGAGTGTTGGGAGCAGGATATCAAACAAATCAATTTTACACTTTAAATATGAAAATTTTGTTCAAAGTAATTCAGCACGCAGATATTCGCAGCTCAGCTCCCAAAGAGTTATCATTTCATCCACTTTTTTTTCTTTTCATTCCTTCTATGCAGAGATCTAGAGAATGCACAGAACATCTTAAATGTGATGAGGTAAGAGACCCTTTGCTATCGGTGATTGTTTGGTTACCCTCCAAACAATTAAGAATATGATGAAATGTTGTGATTGAAGCAACTGAATTGGTAAAGCTGATTTGGAAGGGCTATAGACAGGACTACTTTCTTTTGACCAACACGTTTGGTTGTACTCATTCTGGTTGAGAGTGTAATAAATACCTAAATAAGTTGAAAACTTGTTTTATGCTAATTTTGCTGCCTTGAATTCACTCAAATTTTTTACTCATGAGAATTCATGTAGACAGGTATACAAAGATCTTTCAAACCATGAACATTACAACTCACTTAATACAGCAACAGGTCTGAATTAAATAACATTTTTGTACATTTAACCCTAATCCCATTGGGGGGGGGGCTTTTAAAGCCCCCCCCCTTGGCAATTTTCGCGAAAAATCTGAAACGCGAGAAGCTCGCGCCACAATTTTTTCTGACTTTTATCTTTCAAGTCTCGCGCAACTTTTGACACCAAATTCCTGATGACCGGGTATGCGGTACCGACGCTACGCGCATTTGAAAAATATTCGTCGAGCCAAATATGAGTCCAAAACGTGATTTTATGTACAAAGTCAATGCAAATTGTGTTTTTAGTCAATATTCATAAATCCTTGTCTATTTTGCATATTAATGCATGAACTGAATTTAAAATTCATTTTCTATGCCTCTAATAATGTCACCAACAATTCCCATCGAAAAAACAATAGAAATAATAAAGTCGAAAAAACAAAGAAATACATAAGAAATTCACAAAAACAATAGAATACATAAGAAATAGATTTTGATTGCATTTTCTTTCCATGACAATATGTCTGAAACATTACTATGAGTATCTAGACCAAAAATCAGCACATTTGGAGCTTCAGCAAGTGATTTATTGCTGTTTGTTAGAATTCATGCATAATTATGCATAATTAAAGCCTAATTAGCATAATGAGTAGATTTTTGAAAAATTTGACTACGCAATCTAAGAGTTAACATCGCGGGCTATGTGCATGCCAAATTTCGGCGCGATCGGGCGGTCGACGGCGAAGATCAGAGGGGGGGGGCCAAATAAGCCCCCCCCCCCCAATGAACTGAGATGACTGAAATATCCCAATGGGATTAGGGTTAAGGATTTGCTTCTACAGTTCTCGGGAGATTTGACATCTATTGCTTATTCTTTTTGAAAATTTTTGTGAGATGTGGTAAGAATAATTTGTAAAATCAGTTAGTGCCTTTCAGGTTATATTGTACCAATCGCCACAGAAGCTTATCTTGTTCAAGCTTTTCTCCGCACGTTTGTGCAATTTGGTAGTTGATTTTAAGTGCTATGATGTCAAGCCATATTTAAAGTATTGGAAAAAGGAACTGTACTGTTAAGAAAAAATATTTGAGCTATTTACTCATATGCAATTTGAATTTGATCGATAATATTTTATGTTTGGTGATTTATCAATTTATTATTTTATTCTATTCCTTTGATAGGACTGTTGGCCTTGAAGCCAGTTCTGATACCTATACAGCCCTGATGTGTGCATACGCGGAGAAGGGAGACATGGAAAGAATAACAAAGGTATGCAAAAGGTTTTCTTATGTCTCTGGTTTTGTGCTAATACCACTTTCTTTTACCATCACATTGAAATGCTCTGAGAGACTATTTTTATCTAGATTAACTTTCGAAAAAACGTATGGAGAGAAAATGAAATTATATAAAACTAGGCAGATGTTTCTTTTTCACATGTACAATTGTCATCACTATCATCATCATCATCATCGTCATCAATGTCATTGTCATCACATCATCATCATCATCACCATCATCATCACCATCATCATCATCATCATCATCATCATCCTCATCATCATCATCATCATCATCATCAATGTCATTGTCATCACATCATCATCATCATCACCATCACCATCATCATCATCATCATCATCATCATCAATATCATCATCATCATCATCATCATCATCATCACCACCATCATCATCATTACCATTATCATTTGTCATATTTGTTTATTATAAATGTCGTCACCACCACGACCACTATTCCCGTCACTATTATTTGCCATCATGACCATAATTATTGTCATATCCATTTATGTTTTATTTTTCATTCATTCTTATTTCTGTTCCATTCTACAGCTGATGCAGGAGTTGGAATCTGACTCCATCTCTCTCCCAGGAAGATGTTATCTGAGTGTAGCCTACAGTCTTGCAACATCTGGACACAGCCAGTACCTTCCCCAGGTAAATAGTTTGGAATTACCATGAAAACCTATCCACCTTTGACCCTTCCCCCAACCAAGTCTTTCCCTCAATCCCTAGACTGTATGATGGCAATTATCCTATCAGGGAGATTTTTCTTGATTACTTTGTTTTTTATCTTGAAGAATGACAAATACTGAGTTTGGGAGTAGTACTTTTTTCTTCTCTTTTTTATATTAACACTGTTTTCACTGTTTTACAGTGATTTTCCAAAATAATTGAGGCTTTCACATCATTACTATCCATTTGGAATCTGAAGTCAAGGTTTTGATATGACGTACTCTGTATACCAATTTTGCGTGCCTCGGATCAGTATCTTGTTTTAAATGAATAACTTTTTAACAAGAAATTGCTGAAAATTAGTCTGAATTAATATCAAGCTCCAACCACAACAAAGATGTATACTTTTTTCAGATAATTGTAAGTTATTTAGTCTGATGTCATGCTCTTTGTGAAGGCATGGCGTGTGTTGGGTCTGTTTCTCGATTTGGCCACAGGGCCACAGTTCAAGTCCCTCCAATGACGTTAACTTTCTTTAGCAAGAAATTTATTACTGCCTCACAGGCAAGAAGGTACATAGCATGAATTTATTCCTTGAAGTACAACATGTGTAACACTTGCACTGCTAAAGCCAAGGGAATTATCCTACAATGGAAATCACTTGGGTACCTCTGGTAGTGAAAATGTTTAAAAGGCACAATTTATGATACAAGTAATAATTTATTTTTCTCATAAGAATTTATTATTTCTCTTTTTCTTTCCAGATATTGGAGAAGGTGCAGATAAATGCAGGCTACATCCCAGGTGAGTGTGGTAATCCAAAAGCATGTCATTCAACGAATGAAATTTCCTCCTCAATATTTGAATGCTAGTCTTCTCTTTATGTAGGCTTTCAGGGTTACTCCTCCCACGTGCAATGATTTAACAAGCTTCTGATCCTGAGCCATTACTCTGGTGGATATGTTTAATAGAAGGCAGTATTATGAATTCATTCACCCTCAAAACCATTATGTTGCATCACAGTCTCCTGGTCTTTCTGCTGGCTCTGGCTCTACAATCTCTCACAGATATTTCTGGTATTAAGAAATTGCAAAATCAGCAGACAGAGTACCACAAAATGTTGATTATCATTGCTGGAATTTATAAAATGTAGTAAAAGACAGATGTCTGATTTATTGGCATTTTTCATCTTTGTCCTTTGCCATTTGTGCATCATGAAAAGTGTCAAAAGCTTCTAAGAATATTGAACTATGATGTTTATTTTAATATTTCAAAAAGGTAGTATTCTGTCAATCAGATTTCTTTCGAAGCGAATACTAGATTTTCGCTTTGCAATGCGATTGTTTTTAACGATGTTAAATTTATGGACTGCCAAAGCGGTTATTCATGTGTTTTGCAAAGGTTATATTTTCTAAACAAAATTTCTTTCAAAGCCCCTAGGACCTCATTGAATTCCAAAGCACATTATCTTCCACTCCGGCTGCCCATTGGTCTAAGTCATAGAATATCATTCACGTTGTAGAGCCAAAGCCCAGTACTATCTTTCACAAACACCTAACATTAAATGTGATGCCTGTTGCAGATGCCATCAACCTGTCACTGAGTCTGATGACGAAGGGCGAGCACGATGCAGCCTTTGAGATCGTCAAGATGTTCCAGGGAGTGAGGACAGAGAACTCTGCGGAGCCTCAAAACCAAGGCAACTTCTTCATCGACCATGCCGTCCAGCTTCAAATGGTAAGAAGGGATTAATTTTCCTGGGAGGTGTTTCACCAAGTTACGAAAGACTTTAAGAACAACTTTACGCACGACTGGTATCAATTCTTATGCTGAATAATTGAGAATCTTACTCTAAGATCGATTAGGTGAAACACTGCTCTGGTATCACATCAAACTTTGCTATGCATTTTAGCAGGACTGCTAGACAAAGTATGTTTCTTTTAGCAACTTTTTCACAAACAACTGTACAGTGAAGCATAGCTGCCAACTTTTACTAATTTTTAGTAATTGTCATTAATTTTGGCCTTTGATTTGTCAAGTGTTGTGTAAACCCAGTAGAAATTACTAATTGTGGCAACATACATGTAGCACCATGTACACTGTATATCAGTGTAAAATATGTGAAGATTACTAATTTGTACCAGGATTATTACAAATTTCCACTAAATAATTTTGGCAGCTTTGGTAAAATATTGAAAATATTTCCTCCATGTCTGAAACTGAACTAAATGTGAAAAGTGAAATTATTCTGTGGTAAACATGATCCAGTGTTATTTCATTCCATTGCTTGGTCATAGCTTTGCTCTTGAATGCACAAATTTCATTTACACACTAGCTTCTATATTTAAAAAAAAAAAGAAGGGAAAAGTATTTTCCAGAGACAGATCAATGTAGAATGAGATTTCATATGTTGATAGTGTCCTCAAGAAGAGTACATAAGATTATGTAACGAGTACAAAAAACTTTGTTTTATGGGACAAAGAAGAGTTTTTATACAGGGATACAACCTAAATTGCACAGAATAATTTGACTTAATCACAACTGTACTAGAAAAGTAATGTTTTTATGCAGTATGCTAATCTGGTATTCACATTGTGAAAAACCCTCTCCATTATGAAAACTGGCACACATCAAGTGTTTCTCAAAAGATTAATGATGGGTTTTTGCTATATAATTACCTCTAACTCACCAATCTGATACCTGTGCAAAGATGTGTTACAATTTTCATGAGAAACTAAGGGTAGAAATTAAAGTTACGTGTTTTTCGTAATTTTGTTACATAACATCCATTCTGGTGATAGTATGCAAATTAGATGGGCCTACTGCCTAAAAAAGAGTTGACATTGTTGATCTTCAGGGCTGCCAAGTCTCCTGGATTCCGCAGGAGACTCCTGGAAATGGGCCACAATAAATGCATGTTTTTGAGCAATCTCCTGGATTATGGAAACATTGATGCCATTAGGTTGTGTGCATTTTATAGACATCTACTGGATTTCTTCCACAATCTCCCTGATTGTTGCTGTTAAATGTTGGTAGCTCTGGATGATCTTGTGTCATGGTTCGAATCATATGAGAATTGAAAGTGATCGTATCTGGGTTTCACCCTATATTACCAATATTCAGGGAATAATTTTCCTGGTATCGCATCGAAATTTGCTATGTATTTTCACATGATTGCTCCACAAAATAGTTTTTGTTTAGCAACTTTTTCACAAAGGACTTTACAGTAAAGTGTTGAAACTGTTTCCCTAGCCTCACAAACTGCTAATCAAACTTGAAAAGTAAAATTATTCTCTGATATTACACTCTCAACCTGAATCCTTCAAGTGAAGGGAATGGAATACAAAAAGAGGAGACAAATGAAAAGACAGAATATTTCTAAGGTGATTTTTCATAGGAGTTTTAAATAAATTTTTATGTTATTAATGTTCTTTTTTCTTCTTTCATAAAAAATAATCTTCTTAGCCTCATGAAAAGCTGTTTAGATACTTGGATGAGCTGATTTCATCAGGCCTGCATTCTTCACCCTACGTCATAGCCCTGCATTCAGCACTCAGGAAAGCTAATGAAAACAAAGGTATGCACAGCTAGGAAATATTTCTTTCATAAAACATTTTTTAAGATGCTAATTTCGTATTTGCTATTTGCTTACAGTAATGTGATATACAGGTAACCCTGCCTAAGTCGAATCTCTTGGGACCACACAAATCTCTGTGACTTTGGAGAAATTTAACTTAGAGGAGGAAAATAATATATTCTTTATATGACTTAGTCCAAACAAATTACATTGACTTGGGCAATAATTTGACTTGGACAAAATTTGGACAAAAATATAACTTATCCAGAGTCGACTGTACTACTTTATAGATTTTTATGTCTCATTTATCTAGCTCAGCTGAATATATTAGCGCAACTGAATATATTTAGTATAGGAATTGCGCTATATAAATCTATGTATATTATTAAATAGTAAATTGGTTGTACATGACATGGTCCAAAAAAATCACATTGACTTGTGCAATCATTCAATTTGGACGAATTAGACTTAGCAGAGTCGACTGTACTACTGTCAATTTTTATGTCTGGGCTACCGGAAGGTTATGCCAGATGAATCTGTTTGCCTCTAAATTGTTTACCCTGATAACTTCACAAGCATTGAAAGCGTTGAAAAGGTTATGACTAAACTTTGGTCACCTATGTAGAGGCATGTGAGGATGCACTGATAAGATTTTTTTTTTGGGGGGGGGTGAGGGCCTATGAGAAGGGTAAAGTAATTAAGTGGCCAACATGGTTTGAAACATCTTTAAAACATAGCATGAACGAAAATTATAAAACAAATTAGAGATGGTATGTGAAAGGCCATTGATAATTAGTGAATGTACTATTTTTTTCATTTGTATCCTTTTCTTTTCCCCTTTTTTCTTTTAATAGATTATTCATTTGGAATCATGAAAAGAATGAAGGAACAAGTAAGTATTCTATAGTGGATAGCCAGATCATTTTTTATCCTGTCATTTGTGTGGGCAATCTGTCATTCTTGAATTGTAATCCTTGTAAATACAGAAAAGTATTATGATATTTATAAGAACAAGCAAAAATGGTAATTAATGTAGACTGAAATGGGATTGGGGAATGCAAGAAAGTTAGTCAATTATGGACATCCCCAGATTTAATTGGAATGCATGGCCAGTGGTCCTTGTAATGGACATGCTATGCCTACAAGAAAGAGAGGGGAGATACTAAATGATAGTATATTTGTATGAGATTTCTCTCGGTTTTTATTGCTATTCCTCAGGATCTCCCAGTAAGACCTCACTTTTTCTGGCCAGTGTTTGCTCGAGATGGTGCTTCTGGTGACAAAGAAGGTGAGATTTAAATTTGAAGTTCTTGTGCCCAATTGTGGGGAATCTGTATCATAGCTAGAGAGATATGTGAAATGATTGTGGGTTTAATGAAACAAGCATGAAATTTGGCACACATGTTGATTATGTCTATTTGATAAATTTTAGAAGTGAGGGCATCTCTGTATCGGCCTGTAACGAAAATGGCGGCCATTTTCAAAATGGCTGCCATCATC
>BQKZ01012313.1:6092-17388 GCA_036244855.1 Temnopleurus reevesii | reverse complement strand
GTCTTAAAATGTGTATACAAATTACATGTCATGGTAAATATCCCAAAAATTCACATTTCTTAATCTTTACCAAAACTATACTTGGGCTTTAAAGGTGAGTATAAACAATAATTCCTAAGCTTCAATTTAAAGAAATTGTGTTTTTTATCCTAACAAGATACATAAAATTCACATTATTTTAGTGAGACAACATACTTAAAGGGGAATCAACACCGGACATTAATGTACTGTCAGTGGATGAAGAAAAATACAATAATCAGAACAAATATTATTCTTAGTTTTCATGCACTTTGCAACACTGTATCTCAAGGAATCAAAATATACCATTTTCTACTTTAATAGGGGGTGTTGTTCAAAATCAACTGCAAATCAACTGCAACTTTGCACATTGTAATGCGCATTTCCATTCGCGCACTGTATGCACATTTAAGAAGACGCGCATGAAACAATGATTTTGATTGGAACGTTCCGATCAACTGCAACTTGCGATCACTTGCAACTTTTGAGCAACACCCCCTTAGTGTCATATTTTCACTGTAAAATCCTACTAGACGGCAGCTCTGAAAGTCTATTGAATCCAGGACAACTAATCTGAATATGCAAGTTTACTAGATAGATGCAAATTGTATGCATTTTCTTATTCACAAAGGCTGTTCCTGACAACAAAAAGCTTGCCTGACATGGCAAAAAGGAATGTATGCCAACTGGATTCCAAGTATCGGTTTAAGGAATACCATGTGTCTACATGTATGTTCGTTGGCAAGAAATGTTAAAGGGAAAACAATCCCTGGAAATTTGATGATCTCATCGCATGAAGAAAAAATCTGATGAACAAACTCTGAGAATTTGAGCAAAATCGGAATACCCATTAAAAAGTCACAACTTTTCAAAGTCACAGAGATATGATGATCCCTGCCACTGATGGGCATCCGTGCAATCAGCAACATTGACAGAATCCGTAACGTCATTTTGGAAAACTCCTCATTCACACTGTACAAGTAACTTTACTTTTTCTTCTTTTTTGAAAAAGTCAACAAAATATTATTTTTCCGCCTAAGTATAGCATTCCTTTATCAACTTTTCATGTATTTTGAGAAGAATCATGTTGATTCCTTTTTCTAAATCTTACATTTAATAATTCATTTCCAAACTTTTATTTACAAAGTGAATGAGGAGATTTCGGACATGATGTGACGTCACAGATTCTGCCTATGTTTCTGATCACGTGGATCCCCATGATCTCTGTGATTTTGAAAATTCATAACTTTTGAAAGGATTGTCCAGTTTTGTTTAAATTTTCTGTTTTTCTATCCGATTTTTCTTCAGTCAATGAGAACATGACAATTCCTCTATATGGTTCCCCTTTAAGTTGCCTAATCATTTTAAAACAAGATGGCTGCTAAAAGCTATCATACCTTGTCGCCCTGGCTGGAAGCACCTCATGAGGATTGCGTTTATCTGACCAGAAAAAGATTAGCCGGTTGAAAATTGGATCGATGTTTGCTACGATGTTCTGATCAGCCGGATAGATTTGGAGACGTCCTCCATGCTTCTGAATAGGAGAATCAAGGAAAATACCAGGACTTAGTTTTCTATTTATTAAAACCGATAGATTAGTTTTTAATTGCAAATTAGAGCATGTTCCTAGTTTGTTTAAATAAAATCAATCAAGAGTTGGCTTAATTATTGAAAAATAAAAATGATGACAGCGTCGCACTCCCTAAAACAACATGCTTCATGTACAAAATGAATGCAAACTATTAACACTCCACAGACAATACCACCGATAACTCCACCAATTCTGGGCCGACGAGCCCTCGTGAGAATCATTCAGCACACCGTATTAATAATGGCTGATTGACACGTTGGAAGTAAAATACAACAGAATACATGCCAATGTCTTCTCCTAATTTCGTACACAGCTATATCTAGGCATCAGCTCGTTTCACATCACTTTCTGCATCCAGACTATTACGCACAGATCTATACCTTTAAATTCATTGAATCCATATTATCTCATAAAACTGTCAATGAGAACTTGGTTTTTCTGTCCAATAGACCAATTTCATAATGTATCACAATTTATTCTTGTTTGCCCCAAATACTATCTATGTATTCAGTTGTCAAAAATAATGAGAGTACAACAGCCAGAATCCTACTTGCATAAACATTGCCAAGTTGGACAAACATTGTAGCTTGACCAACCTAGCAACATGCTATCCACATTCCTTCTAACGAAATGAAATAATTTTATATGAGGTTAACAAATAGTTTGTAATTGTGCGTTTGACAAAGAAGAGTGCATGAAATTTCAATACATTATGAAAGTGGTTTATTGTCCAAATCCAGATTCATGATTAAAAATCTGGCCTGAACTAAAGTGTGTAACAAATATTTGGATCACAATCCTGATTGCCCCTGAAATTAAAAAAATAAAGATAACTCTACATGTAATTTCATTGAAATTATCCTTTCACCATCAGAAATAATGTATGTCAATCCCTGACAAATGCTTACACATTAATGTGACTGTGTGTAATGTAGTATCCTGAGCTAAATTTGCATCGTGCTCTTCTAGTTGCAAGATTATTAAATTGAGGACATCTTTTTTGCAAAAATATGCCAGTTAAGGAAAAAAAATCGCAAAAGTTATTGTCAAACAGGAATTTTCATTGTACCTGATTGCTTTCATCTGCATCCAATGTACTAATAGATAATTTAACCTCCAGAACATAGGTTTAGAAAGAAAAATAAAATGAAAAAATAGAAAAAACGTAAAGAAATGACAAAGGTATGGCTGAAAATGTGATTTTTTGTAAAATGAAAGTCACCTTAGATTTTGGAACAGCACACATTTTTATTGAGCCCAAACAAAAATGTTTCAAGAGCAAAATGACCAAAAAACTATGTTTATCCCCATAAAGCCCATTCCTATACTTCCATCTCTATTTCACAAAATGTTGTAAACACTTGCTTATGATGCCAATTTGACAAAGTGGCCTTAATCTCTGTAATGCCCATTAATTGTGGCAAATTTGGTCAGCTTCAGGACTTCGGTCGGTGCTGTTATTTATTGGGATTTCAACAATTAAGATTTTAATTTTGTGTGAAAGTTGTACCAATCATAAACTGATAAACGTTATTTTGTATTTTGAAAATGGTTTATGTCGTGTTCTATAATGTTTGTTTGTACTTCTATTCAGGACCCCATTGGAAATAAGCCTTTCGGCTTTTATGGGATATCTTTGTCATGGTATTTTTCTTGCATTATGACGAATCAAATCAAATCAATCAATCAATTGTCTGATTTCTTACAGTCAGAATTGATGACAATGTCAATAAGTGCTTAATCTTTCAGTAAAATTAATTATGCAGGACCCCTCGTGATACCAACATCTTGTTGTGAGGGCATCCTGCTAAAATATTGATCAATAAATAAATGAAATAAAATAAATAAATAAATAAATAAAGAAAGAATATTTTTCCTTTAAAGTGTGCTTTCACAACTATAACATCATCAACAAAATGCTTATGAGCAAGTATTTACAAATTATCATTTATTCTATCACATTAATCACACGAAGGACTTCAAACTAGCTGCTCAAGTGGAAGTTTAAATGTTCTGTTAATAAATTACAGAATGTTTGTTTATGCTCTATGTACATGAGCTCTGTCACGTAGTGTTTCAGAATTTACAACAAACAAATACAAAAACATGTCATTCAATAAAAATAAATACAACTTTTACTTACAAATGTCATTTTTCAAAAATGGCATTTGAGGGCGACCATTCTTTTTTTTTGGGGGGGGGCATAGAGAAAGATTACCTTTTGGAACCCTTGAGCTTGAATCTAAAATATTTGATGACTAGCATACTAAAATATTACACTTTTCAAATTATTTACACAATTTGGGTTATTATATGTAAAAATTGAGAAAAAGCATAATACCGTGGAAATTCCCATTTTGGTACACTTTTTTCTCCAGCCTTAAAGTATAATGAGGCTTGATGTAACAAGCTAATTCCAATACAGATAAAGATTTCAAACCAATTTGTATCATTTGTTCATTTTCTACTATCCCCATTTACCAGTCTCTGACCAAGCATTGATGATTTTTCATTCACACAAAAAAAAATCTATCTTTATTTCAAACTTTTCTATAAATTAAACATTTTCCCCCATGCCGCAGACCACAGAGGGAAACTGTCAAATGCCAACACAATGTTGTGGTTTTGTTGACGTATCTTTAAAATACCCCGAGAGGGTGATATATGACCTGGTTTTTATGAAAGACAAAGTTTACGATTCAAGAGTTGGCAACGGAATCAAACAGGAAGAGGGCTTGGTAGGATAGGTGATTGAAAACTGCACGTACACCACCAATAACAGAAGGAGATCATCATTACAAAGTAAACATTTATCAGTGATGTGAGTGAAGATATTGAAGTGGGAGATATCGACAGGTTGAAAGCAGAAGGTCTTTACCTAAACTCCTCAAAAAAAAGTTCTGCAATTGAAATTTCAGCATTCAAAACATGGTCTGGGTCAGAAAATGTTTGCTTTGTAATGCAATTCTCTAGTATTCTCTTATATTGATTGTAAAAAATGCATTTTAACCCATGAATGCACAGTTCTTCAACCCTAATCCCATGGGGGGGGGGGGGGCTTTTTAGGCCCCCTCCCTCAACATTTTTCACGAGAAGTCTGAAATGAGAAAAGCTTGCATCATAATTTTTGGTGACTTTTTTTGTTTCAAGTCTCGCACAACTTTTGAGACCAAATTGGCGATGACCATGTATGCGGTTCCAGCGGTACACGCATTAAAAAAATACATGATTAAAATAGCGCAATGGGATTAGGGTTAAATATCCAAAATGCACCTG
Source organism: Temnopleurus reevesii (assembly GCA_036244855.1). Taxonomy (NCBI): domain Eukaryota; kingdom Metazoa; phylum Echinodermata; class Echinoidea; order Temnopleuroida; family Temnopleuridae; genus Temnopleurus; species Temnopleurus reevesii. Next base: position 12,503 of record BQKZ01012313.1, on the reverse strand, counting down.
TACCCATGTAGCTATCTACAAAAACAGAAAATGTTGGGGCGGGGGTTTCAGTTTAAACAACAAAATGTAATAAAGTATTTGAAGAAAAGTATCATGTGACCAAAAGTTACCAACATATAACACAAACACAAGCATTCAACACTGAACTTGAAGTCACCCATCATGTCATAGAGGCATAATGTCATTACAGCTTTCTAGCTCCAAGTACATATCTCTCTGAATAATATTCACAATGAAAGATTTAAAATGAAAGAATGTGAGACTTCAACAATCTTATCTACCTAAATATTTGCATTTTTTCAAGGAATGGCACTATTTCCATGCGCGCACCATGGGGGGGGGGCCGGGTCAGAGCTAGAGGGGCGCCAAAATTTGATGGCCCAAAGTGCTTATAAGAGGGCGCCAAAACGTTGAAAGGGGGCGCAAAATTGCTGATAGGGGGGCGCAAACAAATTCTTCTTTTTTTTTTGCTGTCAGCTCAGCCGTGGGGGGGGGGGGGGGGTGAGGGCGCCAAATTTGTGCTCAGACCCCCGGGTATCAAAATCCTAGGTGCGTGCATGATGCATGATTTTGGCTTGCACGTACATGTATTACGAGGGAGCATACATGGAAGCCAGTTCTATGTGACGGTATGTGATCTAGTGTATACTAATAGCCCTTTAGTTAATTTACAAACACTTGGCGATTGATATTGCTATTGTAGACAAAGGAATAAAAAAGATTCTCAAAATGTTGTAACTTCTTTTAACCCTAAAAAGCCCAAGGGGGTGGGGCACAATGTGCCTCCCTACCACATAATCGTAAACCATTCCTACATCTTCGGTCCGATTGCGCTCATATTTGGTGACTTCTTCTGAAATTTTGTTGCAGACATTATGATACCATTTTAATTATTTTCCCGTAGTCCATGTTGCTATGACAACCATAAAACAAGAGGCATGTTTGTCCATTTTTCGAATAATTTCAGTTTTTCAGCTCCAAATCTGCTCAAAATGCTTGGAAATAGTCACAACTTCATATGATTTTTTATTTGATTTTGCTCTCTCCTGTGCTCTTCAAAAAGAAAACACAGTTTCTGACAACATCTTTTGTTTTTCTTTGTTTTTTAGTCATTTTTAAATAATATTATGAAAATGTTTAAAAATACTTTTTCGAACTTACATGTAATGCAAATAAAAGTAACTTAGACACTTCCAGAAAGCTTGAATAGTCATTTTGGTGAAGATTGGAGGATAAAAAGTGAAAATTTGAAGGAATAACATTAGATTTTCAAAAGCTGTCTGGCGCCCTCTATCATCAATATTGTGTTAAATGTGACATGATGCATTTATTGTCATATTTTGACCTTTAAATGCGTTTCATGTGCTCAATAAAGTCATGGAATATGTCCTAACATAGTAAAGGGAAATACAACTACATTTCAGTCATATTTCTGTTCATGATATTGCTTTAGATAGACCATATGTGAAAAGTGACAAAATTTACCCTTTTTAAATATATTTTATTGGATTGCGCCCTCAAATGGTGACCTTAAGAAATTCTGATGGTCCCAAATTGTAGATTACGACTTCCTCTACATCTGTGCCAAATTTTAGCCCAATCCAACAAACATTGTGGAAGTTCTCGAGGGGGCGGTGGCACATAGTGCACCCCCTCCCTTGCACTTATAGGGTTAAGCACTTCAGCCTTCTAACATCAACATCATAATATTGATTTAAGAAATGTTTTCTATTGAAAGGGATCCTGAAATTAACTGATATGCTGCTTCTGTTTTACAATTATTTGTACGCTATTATGCAATATGGCTGAGTAAAGATTAAATTAAATGGGATTGAAAAATTGATAATGGTATCGACAACAACAATGATAATGATGATGATTATGATGTTGATGGTGATGATGATAATGATGATGATGACGACATTAATGAGGATAATGATAATTATATTCACCAATAGCCCAAAGTAAATAGCTTTTTTGCTCTCAGATGTCATTTTTGAAAAATGGTCAGTCAGAATTTGTTCTTTCTTTTGGAAAAAAATTAATGCAACAAAAACACATATAAAAGTTTCATAAGGAGTGAAAAGCCCAAGCCAACTAAAAATACCATTTCAGTTTGCACTTCACATGTTTTTCTACCACAAAAAGAAAAAAAACATTCATGTTGGTTGGTCGGTTGACGGCAACCAAACAATTTTTTCTTTGCCTAAATACCATCAGAGTGATCATATGTTCACTTCATATCTATCATTCAATTTTTTTTGCTTTGGACGGGAGGGAACAGCGAGGGGTATATGAAATAAATTTAAAGATTTTCAAAAATATTTTTCCTTATAAAATTCTCAACATTCATGTCTGTTTTTTTTCTTCAGGTTCTTACCTTCGTATCCCAGCCTTTATTGAGGTAGTATATACAAGTAATGCAACGTCCATCCGCGTTAGGGTTGTCTATGTGCTTCACATACTTTGTGTTGTTGCCAGGGTAACAAGCTACCATAGCCTGCAAAGAAAAAAGAAAAGGAAAAATAAGATTGGCAGTCACGAGGTACTGAAAACGAGCTGCAAAGTTGCCTGTTTGCAGAGGAGAAAGATGAGATAGAGCAAACAGTGTGAAAATGACGAGGCTGTCACAGAATATGATTTATTATAGAGTGAGGGTGGTCTGTAGCACATTCAACATTTTTAATTGTAACACACGGTACATGATGATGTTGATGATCCACATCATTTATCTGTTAAAACATTTTAAGGAGCAAACTCTTCAAACATAATCCAATGCCTTCAGAAATGTAATCACCAAATCAACATAACAGACGATATAGGTAATTTCATAAAAATATCATAAACAAAACATTATCAAAACCTATGTATCCTATTAACAGTTACATTTTTCATGATTTTTTTTTCATTTGTGATATATTTTATAATTTCCATGTCTACACTTGCATCAATAAACAGTTTTGGTCGACCTAAACCTACAGACCATCTGAAAATGGCCTGGCCTGATTTTTTTTTCACTAAAAAAAATCACAGTAAAATCATATAAAACAGATTACAACAATATACAAGCAGAAAAATCATTTTCAGAAAATTTTCAGAAAAAAAAAGAAAAGAGATTAAATTTTATCTGACTGACGCTATTTTTCCCCAAACGATTGCTTTGTGGGCTTAATTGTGTACTATTAAGAGAACTATATTTCGAATTTCATTCAGCATCGTGTCTCGAAAGTTCTGTTATGAAATGCGATATAGCTACAAGTCATTTGTAAATAATACCTAGACGATAATGGCTTGTGAGAGTATACAACCAATATTAGGGACATTCACACTACGGTGAATTACCACGATCCTAATATTGATGTTTGGACATCGATGGATGTCAGGATCACAGTAATTCTTCAGTAATGCGGACACAATTTCCTGGTGATTTAAATCGCGATCCAAATCACGACGACAATTCTTTTTGCCATTGTCATTGTCATTGCATACCTGGTGAAAGGAATCATGTATTTGGGGTGACCAATTTTTTCTCAAATTTAAGCTACTTTTTGTAGACTTTTGTAGAAAGTCTATTTTTTGTTAAGAATGTAGTTATAGGGAGGTTGGACTATAATGAAGACGTATATTAATAATCTTCTTTTATTGTAAATAATATATGTTTGCTTAATTTTTACTTGAAATGTTCACAAACTTTTGTACTTAATGGTTGATTATCCGCAATACCGTTGAGGTGACACAGGAACTAAATTGTCAAACCCATCCACCGCAGTGCAAATGGTAGGGTGATTTGAACATTGACGTCATTAATCCCACCAATTCACCACGCACTACGGGAATTTCCGCTGTGCTTGCAGGAACATATATGCAGTAATTGTTTTTATCTAGTGATTGATTTACTTCTTGGTTGTCTAAGGGGGTGTTGCTCAGAATCAACTGCAAATCAACTGCAACTTTGGAAATTGTAACGCGCATTTTTATTCGCGCGCGGTGTGTGCATTGAACAAGACGCGCATGAAACAATGATTTTGATTGGCGCGTTCCGATCAAATGCAGCTTGCGATCAATTGAAGCTTTTGAGCAACACCTCCTAAGAAGCATTATGCCCTGATATTTTGCTTCCTTTGTCATCAATCTTGTTGACTTTGATTCCCTTTATTTGACAGTATGGACATGCTCTTTATAAATCAGAATCACAATTTCAATCACCTCTCTAGTTTGAACGCTGACTGAATAAAATCGATGTCCATGGCCCTGAAACATAAAGGTTTGCTACTAATCGCTAATTTGAAAGAGCAATAATTGGTTACTGGTCAGCCTATTGGACAAAATGCACATTCACAAAAGATCTTGATTGGCTTTTTTCATTAGCAATTAATCGCAATCCAAACGACTCTGATAACATAGTGTGAATGCCCCTATTTATGTTCTAAGCTTGAAAGTGGACTCCACTTACAATCATAAATCAAGAGAACTACAGTGATAAAAATTAATGGTCACCTGAATATACTTATTCCATCATTTGAGTAAGTTCATTTTATGTTATATTGATATCACAAGGAGAAGGAAATGGCATATTTGCCCTAAATATTGTCAAGGGCAATACAATAGTACCAGTATTCTCACCTGACGTTAATACCATCACAGGAGTAAAAGGTCTATCTTGATCGAAATGTTGAACAAATATCGAACAAATCTATGCCAATCATGAAGCTCTAAAAAAATGCTAAAGAAAAGAATTTTTGGTTGACCATCAAATCCATTTTTAAACTCAGGTCAATCAGACTTGTTGGTCAGTCGATTGGCCAGAGAGATTTTTATTCATTTTTTATAAACAATTTCTTGTGGATGAAATATCAATATGAATTCCAATATCATAAGTTATTTAACTAAAATTGTTTTTTAAGTAGAACTTCCCTAAGACATATACTGTAATTGTGCTTTCAGTAAATGAAGAAGAATAACTGTGAAAATTTAAGCAAAATTGGACAATTCATTCAAAAGTTGTGACTTATCAAACTTCTCAATTTAACCTTTGATGGGGACCATTGAGTTGGCAACTCTGGTAGCATTTGTGATGTCATGGAGAACTCCCCATTCACTTTGTACGCAGGATTCCACGTTTTCCTCTCTTTCAAGAATTTCTTTAATATTTTGAGTGGTGAAATGATATTGTCACATCAACTCTTCAAGCATTAAAAAAAAAGGAATGAAGGTGATCCCTTATCTTAAATGTGATATAGGTCCATTTTCAATAAGTTTATGTACAAAATGCATGAGGAGATCTCCATGTAAAACATCCCACATTACGCCAGAGTTGCCAACTCAAGGATGCACATCACAGGTGGATATGAACAGTTTGAAAATTCATAACTGTTGAACAGATTATCTGATTTTCATCAAATTTTCACAGTATGATCATCTTATTTTTCTTCATTTACTGACAGCACATCAATGTCAGTTTGAAGTTTCCCTTTAACGTCAATGAGCAAACATAGCAATTCATTGAGCGAAACATTCCAAAGTTTTAATGCAGATAGCGAATTCCCTAGTGTATAGTTACTTGGACTATATTCATGATTAGGATAATTTCTTTTAAAAAATCCTTCTACTTTTCCAAATATGCTCAATTGACTAATATCTATTAGAATCAAATTTCCTGAACCAAAGGTGATCTTCTTTCAAAGGGGTATAAAGGCCAAGGTTCTTTTCTGCAAACTAGAATTGAACATTCTTGATTTGTTGGTATCAGACAATTAATAAAACCAGGTACTCGATATCTTGCTTCACCGGACACCCCCATTCGCCACCCAAAACACTTGTGCTGATTTGCATCTCATTAGCATCAGACTACGTGCAGGATAGAATGTATACAACCAGGGCATGGGTGTATGTTGACCCCAAACACTGCGAGTGACTAGTCTGTGTAGACAGACCCCTTTTCATTGTTGTGCAGCAAAAGGTGCAAAGAAGTGGGATTCGGTAGGACTTTTGTTACAGTCAAGCCTTCTTTAGCGACTACCTGTATAGAAAGACCACTTGTCCATAAAGACCATCTTTTTAGATTTCTTGGAACACAACTTACATGTAAATGAACCTGTCTATAGAGACCATCTGCTCATAAAGACCACTTTTGCGTCTCTCCCTTGGTCTGTCTTTATAGACAGGTTTGACTGCATAATGTTTGTTGGGGGCAGCAGTTGATAGTCTGATGGCAATGTGTGATGGCATTCCTTCTGCCTCTCAAAACATTAGCTTAGAAGGATGTAGTGCAATATGTTGAGTTATGGGTTTTGTTTGAAGTCTGATACTTTAAAGGGGATTGAAACCCAAAAAGTATATTTACTTATTTCAGTAGGTATAATATTTACCGATTCAATGGAATATTTTATTGTACAAGAAAAAACAGCATAA
>BQKZ01012304.1:3015-14908 GCA_036244855.1 Temnopleurus reevesii | reverse complement strand
GGAAATCTTCAAGAGTTGCTGTCTTTTCGATGTCATTCCTGTGCATTTGTGGAAGTAGAGAGAACTGAGCTGGAGTTTGGGAACATCTTTTCACTGTTCCACTAGTAACAAACTTTTTCCAGTAGATTCCCTCTTTATGTGATGGATGCTGATCCTGAAAAAAATAAAATGCAAAAGTAGATTTCAGCATACAAAGAACAAAAATACATCAATAAGTCAAAGTAACAAAGGAGTATAGCGCAAATACACATAGGAATTTAAAAAATATATCTAAATTAAGAATTTTTCAATAGGAATGACTGGCATATCTGGAACTTAATACCAAACGTTCAAATTCATAACATAAACAACCATTAATACGGCTTTTGATCATTTTTGTGTGCCATTTCAATTGCAGATCTAACATAAATACCATTAGGTTAATGTTATACCCAAAAGGATAGGTAACTCTGAAACAATTTTGACAGAAATATCAATTTACATGGTGCAAAATAATTACAAATCATTGCATTTCAAGTAATAATACTTTTGACACATCAGAACATTTTATATTCATGTCACAAATAGGAATCTAATTCATGAATTAGTAGCTTTCTTTTAAAGAGGAAAATCAATACCAGAGCTGCCAAAATCTTAAAATCATATTATTTCACTCTAAAATCATTTTCAGGTGGGAAAACCATGTTCTTACCCTCCATACACTTTCCAACACCGTGTTTAGAGGGTCTAATACATGTATCTAATGTTTTGTCCTATAAGTGACCTATTGCCACTGGAAAATCCTATGATAAAGTTGGCAGCTCTGCTATTCCTCATTGCTAACTTACCTCACAAACCACTTCAGATTTGTTGCTTGCATTCCTTCTAGCAGAGGCTCTCAAATGAGAAGGATGAGGGAGTACAGCTGAGGCAGGGGTGTTGCAATGTCCACCTTGGACTCGCTGAACGATAGGGGTGTCAAGCTCTGTGAAATGGATGAATAACGAAGATTAGCAATGAGCAGGAGGTGATGGGAGGAAGTTATAACAAATCAAACCTTATTCTAATCATTGTTGAATGAAAATCTTCTTGTAACATTGTTTCTTTTTATTATCATTCAGAAATAAGTTTAGTACTTTGCATGTTTTTATTGGGGATCATTTTCACCATGCCTCTAAGCTTTATAGGATTCCCAGATTTCTTTTTTTGCACATTTAATCTATTTGATTTGAGTGTCATGCACATTTCACATTGTACTTCTGTATGCTTTTGAAAGAAAGTAAATAAAATGAATTGAATGGAAATTGAATAAAGAGTTTTACATTCATTATTACAGCATCACTCAGTATAGAACATTGTCAACTAGAATTAAACAATTCATAATTCCAAGACTGAATAACATTTCATAACTATTTAAAAAGATATTATTTATATGATCAAATGTATTTGCAACATTTTTTCCATATCATAGTACGCAGGAACAGTACCTTAGTGTAATCTGATATAGCGAGATCCTTGGGACGAGAGAAATAACCTCATTGCATCAAATCCTTTAGATCATACCATGGCCAAATATACAAAAAAAATTATACTGAAACAGAATTAGAAAATAGCTTTATTTTAAGGAGTCAGAGTTGTTGTATAAGTTTTTGGCAAACACTTTTGTTCACAGCAAGATTCCACTGTATTTAAATTGTCTAGTTGTTCTAAAATCGTCACTGGTCTTACAAACTGGCCTAATCCTTGAATGAATAAAGAGACATTTACAAGAAAATCAGTTGTAATCTACCTGCCATTTTCTCGAAAGTGTCTCTATATTCAATCAAGGTTTAGGCCGGTTCATAACATCAGTGACAAAATGTTCAGAACACTTAATAAAAGAAAAAAAGAAAAAAAGAGCTCACCTGTTTGTGCTGATCCATAACTGCATAGCTCTTTGGGATGAGGCAATTGAAAGACTGGTGACCATGTCTTGTGGGTAGATCCATGTTGAGACATTGATCCTGGTGACCATGTCTTGTGTGCAGATCCATGTTGAGACATTGATCCTGGTGACCCAAGTTGAGGCTTTTGTCCAGTCTGATCCCAGGAAGCTCTCCACTTGGGGCTTGTTGACTGGTCAAATTCATTGCCTTCAGGTATCCTTCTCAAAGGTGTGCTTTCCTCAGGTTGGTTGTGATACAAAGGAGTGCATGTAGGAGTCGAAGGATAGTGAACGATATTTGGAGCATATTCATCAACAATCAGGCCATTTTCATTGGTGCCCTGAGTTAAGTTCTNGGCTGAGGCAGGGGTGTTGCAATGTCCACCTTGGACTCGCTGAACGATAGGGGTGCCAAGCTCTGTGCAAGGAATAAAGAAATTCACTAATGAGAAGGGGGCTGATGCCATGAAATTATGATAAATGCAAACAGGGATGCCACATGAAATTACTCAAAGGGCTAGAAAATCATAAAGCATGCAATATTTTCCACACAAAAATGGTGAATCTGAATTTGGGCTTTTACCTGCAGACTGATATCTCTAATATAAATATTATTTTAATCATTAGTGCATGACTATCTTCTCTAGAGTATAGACAGTGAGCCTAAAATATTTATATTTCAAAGAAACATAATATGATTTGATTTATATTCATTATATTGGCATCATTCAGTATCAAGAATCATCAGTTAAGATGTCATGATTTATAGATCAAAGACTGAATTACATTTAATAAACTATTTGAAAAGTTATGATTCATAAGTAGAGGTGTTTGCAAGAGTCCTTTTTAAAGTTTCTAGCACAGAACAACAGTACCACAGTAGAACTTCATTTTACAATGTCATTCGAACAAGAGATATATCAAAACCTTTTTATAACAGGCCTTATAAACAAAAGAATACAAGGAAACAGGACCAGGTAATCGCTTCAATGTATTTAATAGGAAGAGTTTGTTGTATCAGTGTTTGACATTGAGGTTCCACTATATTCTAATAATTTTCTTGAGGTTCTACAATGTGTGGAAGATACAAAAAGGTGAGCTTACCTGTTTGTGCAGATCCACAGCTGCAAAGCTCTTCGGGATGAGGCAACTGGAAGACTGGTGACCATGTAGTATGGGTAGATCCATGTTGAGACATTGACGCTTGTGACCCAAGTTGATCCCAAGAAGCTTGCCACTTCGAGCTTGTTGACTGGCCTTCAGGTATTCTTCTCAACGGTGTGCTTTCCTCAGGTTGGTTTTGGTACATAGGAGTGCATGTAGGAGTCGAAGGATAGTGAACGATATTTGGAGCATATTCATCAACAATCAGGCCATTTTCATTGGTGCCCTGAGTTAAGTTCTGTGAAAGTGTGCTGGCATCTTCAGGTACAGTCACAATGTTATCATCAGCCTCTCCACTCCAGTTCTGTGACAATGGAATGCCCATTGTACAAGGTTCTTCACAAGTGCTTCCGGTTTGTTGGAGGAGTTCCTGATCTTGGACAACATTGATATTATTTTTGATGACATTCTTTTCATGCTCTTTGGAGGAGTTTGCTGATTGTTCCATCCTAAACACAGGAATGGAACACTTTTCAGATTGTAGTCCCTCCCTACGTCCAGTCTTTTCGTCATCATTCCATTTCACTTGTTCTACCTCTTCTGGAACATTGGATGCTACCTGCAATCCAGCCGGATCAATCTCTGGGACAGACTGTTCACCTTCCAATATATCCAAACGGTCATCAGTTCTTGGAGACTCTTTTGACAATAAATCTTGACCATCATGACATTCTCCGGAAGAACTATTAAGGTGATGCTGTGTCTCATTTGATTCCATCTCAGGCACTACAGCATCAACATCCTGAGAGAGTTCGGAGGACAGGTCAGGACTTCCTTTGACAAAGTGGCATTTCTTCATCTTGTCTTGAGAATACATCATCATGTCTTTCATTCGCGGTGTCTCCTGTGAGAAATCTAAGGTGTCTACTGAAGTTGCAGTGGACTGTTGACTGTTGCCTCCATGAAACACAAAGCCAATGTCCAGTGACTCTGCACCACTGTGTGTGTTGCAATATGCTGTTTGAGGCTTGTGGACATGATCTTCGACCTGACATTCCTGCCTTTGAATGATTTTTAATGTCTTATTGTTGTTTCTTGGATGTACTTAGAGTTCGTCTTGTAATGTAGGTTCACTGTTTTTTTCTTGATATGCTTTTTCTTGTGCATTGACAAGCTCTTTCATCTGAGATTCTCCATACACTTTACTTATTTCCAATTTGATATTTTCAGTATTGTCATTCACTTGATTTATTTTGTCATTTTTATCAGTTTCATGTACTTTAAGTTCAACTTTATCTAGATTTGGTTCATGTCCTTGCATCTGGAATCCTTCATAAACTTTTCTTTTTTTTGAATTGTATTTCTGATTCTGGTTGTTTCAAGTTTTGTTCTCCCCTAAATGATCTCTTTCACTATCATCATCAGGTCTTACTTCATGACATGGAGATCTGTGGAGGCTGTCATTCGCAATTCTGGTTCCATCTTCTTCACAGCTTGGAGTCATTGAGATATTATCAGGTTGATAGGAACTGCTGGGGTGAACACAATCATGCAGAATATCTCCTTTATCAGAGGTGACTTCTTCAGAAGAGGTGTCTTTCATTCCTATATCAGGAACTGGCTTCACTTGTGGGTCAGTTGTAGATGCTTCACTATCATCAGCATCAATAGTGTCCAATTTGGGATGTTTATTCATGCTTACTGATCTCTCATCATTATCATCGATTTCAAAGTCTAGCTCAAAGTTTAGGGATTCTTGACTTGCATTCATTTTCTGTGACATGCCTTCAGTACTGCTTAACTTCAAAGATAAGCCAGTCGCATTATCAAAATTGTCAGAACCATCCGCATCATTAATATTATCAGGATGAATAATCCGATGTACAATGTCTACTATGACCTTATCTCTACTTGCAACAGGAACGTCTTCACTTTCAGAAGCATCTTCAACTGCATCAGGAACTACTCCGGATCTTGGAGATTTCTTGGATGCTTCAGGAACTCCTTCAACTGCTTCAGGTACTACTCCAGGCCTTAGAGATTTCTTGGAAGAGACAGCCACACTCTTGAAATCAGCATTGATTGAGTCATTGCATGGATCATAAGCATCAATATTGACTGGCTGCACATTCTGCTGTTGATTATATTCATCTGTACAGGGTTTATCTGCACTTTCATCATCAGAAATCGATTCAATGCATGGAGACTTGCGGAATGTATCATCAGTTGTTTGCACAAAGTTCAATTCCATATCGTCATTAGACAGTTCATCATCCGTCAGTCCCTTGTCTCTCTCATATGCTAGAATACTTGGAGATACCTGGAAGACGCCCTTTTCATTATCATCATCTTGACCACAGCTAAGACTTGGACTCACATTGACAGACAGAGTATTAGGAAGTATACTGGTACTTATATTCACGGAGTGTGCTTTTGTAGAGATGCTGTATGCAATGTTTTCTTCTTGTAAAAAGTCATGACCAGGGGATACTACTGGGTTCGGTTTTACCTCACTTTTATTATCTTGACCACAGCTAGGACTTCTAGTCACATTTACAGACTTTATGCCAGAATGCATACTGGTATCTGTAAGCGCCTGGAGTGCTTCTGCAATGTTTCCTGCTTGTAATTCATGACCAGAAGATACTAACAATCTTGGTTTTACCTCAGTTTTATTTGTGTGTTCATCCTTTTGAAGACTTTGGCTTGGAAGTTCAGACCCAATCTTATGATGAGAGACAGTTTCCAACAAAGAACAATATGATTCTTTCAAAATTTTATCATTCAAATTTCTTTCGTGCACTTCTTGTAGTGTCAGACTCTCACTAGCGTCATCTTTGGCATCAGCCGATGGTGTGTCAGATATTTCTTTCTTCAATAGTGTGTCCAGTTCAATCTCTTGGTTATCAATATAACCTGAAGATGAAGACAGTTCAACTTCCTCTCTCGGAAGTAGCTTGGGAGTACAGCCTGTCTCCATCACTAGTAAAGACTTTTCTGAGTTTTCTGTCACCTCGTCATTTTGAACATCAGTCACTGTTTCTACTTCTTTTGAGACTAACTCCTGATAAGAACCTAAACTATCATGGATTTCACTATATTCTGAGCATCTTTCTTCACTGTCTTCCCTTTCTTGACCTAAACCCTCAGATGGGCGACTACATGTCACATTTTCTTCTGATGTATTTCTAAGTTCTATGTATCTAGTGGATTTGGAACTTGCACTGTTTATATCTTGTTTATTCTCTTGACATCTACTTGATAAACTGCAACTACAGCTATTGCTCTTGCACATCTTACATTGATCACCATGTGCTTCAGATTGTGAATTTGTTTCATTCCCTACTGTATCCAACTTCTTGTTGGTATCTATCCCTACATAAAGTAGAAAAAATTGGGAGAAAAAAGACCTACATTTACAAGGCAGTTTACGACAAGTCCTTATAAAAATATGCTGTCCTGTAAATGAAAATGGCAAATTATGAGGAATAGGGCCCACATTTACAAGGCAATTTTTAATACTTATTCTTAAAAAATGTGCAATATTTTAATGGAAATGGCAAATTAGGGCAGATCTTAGGGTCTGGGCATAAGTGGATACACATGAAGTTTTTTTTTTTATTGCAAGCAGATTTTTTTGCTGGATTACAATTCCAAAGGTACCAATATTTCATTCATAAGCCTGTGACCTTCAGCAAATTGCTTACATTTGGATACAAGCTTTATGATCTCCGGACTATCACAGAAAATGTTTATCCAACAAAAATAATCATATTGCAGTATTGAAGTTATTTCTTGGTTCAAAATCTAACTACGTTATATCATTTTCTTTTCACATGGTAATATGAACTCTGAAAAATTACAAGCTAATTTTTGTTTTGTGCATGCTACCTATCGATGCATAAGTAGAGATTAATCATATCAGCATACTAATTCTGTAATTCCTTGTACCTTGGATGTGCCCCTTTTGACCTGGTGCCAAACATTCTCTGCTCTCATTACAGCCTGGTGTTGGCCTATGATGGCCTTGAGTTTTTTCATTCTTACTTTGATGCTGAAACGTTCTCATGGATGCAGCAGTCCTTGATGTACAACCGAGTTCTCTATCACCAAGGTCCTTTGATGCTGGGTCATTAAGCTGATGCTGATTAGCAAACTGATCCTGCGCCATGGGTTCTGAAGAATGAATGCTTCCTTGAGAATGGTTCTGGTGCACATTCCGCAGTGAACCCTGCATTGGAAGTGTTGTTTGAGGACTAGTGTCTGCTGCAATGCCCACATGTGAACCTGACGCTGCTTCCAAGATGTCACCTCTCACTTTTCTTTGACCCATAAGCAGTCCATCTTGTTTCAAAACAGTTGCAGAACTACTTGCCTCTGCAACAAATGTCTGCGAATGTGTTGTCGCTTCAGGGTTTGGTTGCTTCATTGGTGGTTGGAAGGGCTTCCTTCCTTTCCCAAGCAAAGCAAGGATCCTGGATGTACTTCTCTTGGCTCCTGGGGCATCTCCGGTGGCATTTTTGGTTTCATTTGCTGGTGCTGACTCTCTTGCCTCCATGTTGGGCCTTGGTTGGATCCCAGGAGATGACGTCGTGTCCGTAAGCGTCCTGCAGTAATCTTGTTCAGAGTGCATTGTCCTTTGGTTCAGGTTTGGAACCACAGAATCAGAGAATGAAGAACATGGTGCACCTGTCCCAAATGGGCCACCATCATCTTGTTCCACATCCTCTGTCCTCCCAGTGCCATATATCTGTTCAGCTCCAAACCCATTGTCACTCGATTCCACATCCATGGCTGTTCTATTCTGCAAATTCTGCAAATAATCTGCAGTGTTATGTCTTATTGTATGTCCATCATATCTGTCACTCAAATCGTCAGAATCTGTATGAACACTGTCTTTATTCCAATGGGGATTACCCCGTGGATTATTTTGTATTGATTGCTGTTGTTCAGCTGCTGCATCGCTCTGAGTTAATTGAGCTGGATTCCGCCCATACATGTTGAGGATACTTGCACATTCTGGCTTGGGTGCATTACTGTGTGGGGTACCAAATAATGGAGATCTTGTGCTTCCGAACCGTGATGGCGCATGCAATTGACGATCTTCCAGGGTGTTTGTTGCATTCTCTTTCTCTGGACTGGGTCTCTTGCTGGCTTGTCTTGGAGGTACGAATCCCTGTGAACAAACGAATAAAGTAAAACATAATTTTTCCTCTTTTTACTTGTTCTTATAGATCAAATAATTATTGAAAATAAATAGATAAAATCCATGAAGGTGTAAATATTCAAACTGAGAAATGCCTCAAAACCTAGAATTTCTCTCTCTCTCTCTCTAATCTGTTTTTATCTCTTTGATTTTTCTGTCGACAAGAAGATTTAACCAAAACTAAAACTTGGTGCGTTTACATGTACTTATCAATACATCATCAGAATATTGCTACAGGCCTATCTGAATTGGGGGTACACTTAAATCTTCTGAACATTCATAAAGATGAAAAAGAAACAAACTTTAATAACTGCTGGTATATATAGTATATAGACTTAAACCAATGGCAAAATGATAAACAAATTATAAAGAAATAAATTCACTCATACAAGCAAAACAAGTTTACCTTTATTTGCAATGATGAAATTCACTTCTGTCTTCTCTGAAATATCTAAGTTTCTAATTCTTTGTAATAATACGATGATATGGAATATGTTTATAGTATACATTCTATAATTAGAAAGGATTGCTGATATGACGAATATCAATGGACATCTTGCTGAAAATATCACTTGTGAAAAAAAATCATAAAGTAGGGTTGTTAGTTAAAATTTACTTACTGTTCTCTTTCTCTTTAGAGGCTGTCTCCTTGGAGGTTGGGTGGAAGGTCTAGGTTCAGGTTGACTGGCTACATTTCTCTCTGGGTTGATATCAACTGGGTTTGGTTTATCAGAAGACACCATCTCTTCAATGGTGATCAAATATTTCTCACTTTCCAATTCTTCACCAACGGCAGCCTACGGACAAAGTAAAATGGAGGATCAGATCTTTTTGTCAATCTTTCTACATCAAATTTTAAGCTACTCTAAGCATTCAACTGTGAGCTTGTGTAGCATAATCTGAATTTAGGATGGCTTACAATGTACACTCTTTGGGTTGATATAAGCTGCGGTTCATTCATTAGAAGACACAATCTTTTAAATTGTGATCAAATATTTCTTACTTTCCAGTTCTTCACCAACAGCAGCTTATAAACAAAGTAAAGTCACAAAATTATCATTTTTCATAATGATTCAACTATAAAGTTGTGTGTAATAGCCTGGGTTTATGTTGGCTTGCAATTGAACTCTCTCGGTTGATATCAGCTGGGCTTGGTTTATAAGAAAATTCTGAGCCAGTGATTGGTCTAACAAATCCCTTCACATGACTATTGATGACTCCCATCGGCATAAAAATTTACTCAAATGTGACGTCATCTGTAGATAGCTTGGGAACTATCTACTGCTTCACCGATGAACTATTACCGGGTGATGTTTCTGTGACGTAACAAAACGCGCTGTAAATGCTTTGTGGCAAAGCTGGTATGCGTTATGGTGATCGATTGCCAGCCCGCTTGGGCATGTACATACAGCACATGCACACGCCGGAGGGGCCGAAGACCTTGGGCCGTGTAGCCTTCTGTGCTTTGGACATTGATTTGCAGGAAGGCAAGGCTGCCTAATTTTGATGTGTGCCAGTGTCCACTTCCTCGTTTCTGTTTGGATCCATGATCCATTCTTCATAGAAACATTCATTAACAAAATGAAAATCTAATCTAACATCAGGACTAACTTTGCCTATGTTATCGATGATGGATATAAACCGATTATTTACTGCCTTCAGATGGGTTAAGTGAAACCATCATCTCCTCAGTCAAGCCGATGCAGCTTTCATCCTTTGGGCTTCAGAGATATGACAATCCCTACCGCTGATGGGGATCCATGAGATCAGCAAATTCGACCGAATCTGTGACATCATGTTTACTCTGTATACAGAATTTTAGATTTTCTCCCTCTTTCGTAAAAGTCAACAAAATGTAAATTTTCGGTTGGGGTAAAGCATTTCTTTATTGATTCATGTTGCAATCCTAATCTAAATTTTAGATTAAATTTTACATTTAATTCTATGTAAAATGAGGAGTTGTCTGCCATGACGTCACAGATTCCAACGGTGTTACCGATCGCACGGATCCCCATGGGCGGCAGTCATCATCCAATCTCTGTGATTTTGAAAATTCATAACTCTTGAATGGGTTGTCCGATTTTGCTCAATTTTTCAGAGTTTGTTAATCTGATTCCAAAGGTTGGTTCCCCTTTAAACATATCAGGGTAGTGTTCCATTAAGTCTTTCTTAACCGTTTGGATGCAACAGGCTCCCATAGAAGACGACCAGGGTATTCAGCCTGTGATTAAGGGCTTCTGAAAAAGTTGGTACCTAAGCATCTGCATTTACCTGGTTTGCTTTGATATGGACTTGATCCAATCTTTTGTTTCCCTCTCCAATAAGAACTGCTTTAGTTCCTTGCTCGCTGATTCTTAGAATGCCATCTTGCCAGACCTTAGCCTTCTTCCTCTTCTGGTGAGTATATAAAACCTGGAAATGGAGACAAAACAAAACAGATTAAATAAGCTCCTGAGCCATTGAATAAAGCAAAGACTTATCTATGGCAAAGAAAAATAATTTTCTCATAGGCGGGTTTACTTAAATATTCAAATGTATGTGCTTTTCTTGCCACTTAACGTAGTTATGTGGTATTCCATAAACTGTTTGATAACAATAAGCCTACAATACTTGGAATCCAGTTTGCATACATTACTTGTTGCTATGTCGGGCAAGCTTTAGCGCTGTCAAGAACGACCTTTGTGTTAAAGGTATGCATAAAATTTGCATCTATAAGTAAACCCGCCTATTGGTAGTGTACATATTTTATAATCAACTCTGTAACTACCACATCATGACATGACATTAAAAAGGTGCTTTCGTTTTCTAAACATTGATTTTTTAAATTTTTAAATGAACATTTATCATAATGAATGAGAAGATGACTTGTGCAAAAACTAGCTCACAGAGTGAAGCAATGGGATGTGCACACAAAAATATTGCACACGTTAACAAAAAGTTGCAACCTGGGTTTAAGCTCCATGCATTGATCATGAACAAGCCTCTTTTTTTTTTCGTCTTCCTCTTAAAGTTGTTCCAGATTAAATTTAAGCAGCAAATAATACTGAAATTTTATCTTTTAGTTTTAGCCACAGATGCACTTGAGGTTATCAATGAAATTATATTTCAATTGTATCTAGAATTATAGGAAAACAGGGCTTTAAGAGGAAAACCTCAGATGATCTATTGAATGACCTTTATCAATCACATTGGTTTTGGAAATGTATTGTCTGTGTTTTCTTGCTCTATTGTTTCTTGTGTTTCTATCCACTCTATTTGTGTATAACCCTAATATGTGCCCCGTAGTATTGCCTAGAAAAATATCTTAGCTCTATCCTAAATGATATATTACACTTCTTTAAATATTTCATATGTGGTAGATAAACTTAGAATGTAGCGAAAACCCAAAACAATATCCAATATTGATGTTTCAACTTTTTTCAAAATCTTATTGTGCGTTTTTAAATGAGTAGGGGGAAGTAAAAAAAAAGTTAAAAATCTCAGGTCTGGTAATTTTCAAGGGAAGGCCTACATGTAGGTTTACAGACTAATGGGGTGTTGCTCAAAATCAACTGCAACTTTGCCAATTGTAACGCGCATTTTCATTCGCGCACAGTATGCACATTTAACAAGACGCGCATGAAACAATGATTTTGATTGGCGTGTTCCGATCAACTGCAACTTGCGATCAATTGCAACTT
>BQKZ01012302.1:4791-16662 GCA_036244855.1 Temnopleurus reevesii | reverse complement strand
GAGGAATTGAGAAGCACATGTAGCTCAGGCTACAACCCTCTCGTAGCTCCCACAAGACTCATTCTTCTTGGGGTTATTAATGATGTATCATACCAATTTGCCGAATTCCACAAAATGTCCCTGCAATTCCTCCTAAATCTGCACTTCAAAAGACAGCTGATTGTAGACCAGAGCACTGCACACTGTAACTGACACTCTTCATGTACATTGTAACCCACCAAAACTGCTGACACCTCAGCAGTTCTCCAGCAAACGGAGGAATTCAACAGAGAAGAAGAAGAAGAAGAAGAAGACCATTGGGTGGTCTTAAATTGTGCATGGTAGCAGCAGCTAGATTTCAGGCGATTTTTACTTGCAACATTGAACATGTAAAAACAGGCACATGCACCCTACCCATTATGACACATACAACTATTTTCAATTGCTCTGCAAGAATGATCAAGGATGAAGGAGGCAGACCACCACTAAGAAGAAGAAGATGAGAGGGCACCCATTTCTTTACAATTACACAAAAGTCTATTTCGGTGGATTTGCAAAGTGAATGCTGGGGGGGGGGGGGTCCTAAAATATGATTAAGCTAAATATGGAAATAAGTCACATCTTTAACTTAGTCCTTCGCAGGTCTCTTTTGTATTTTGTGTACAAAGTTAAGGAGATCAATGAGGTTCTGGCGGCTGCTGACTATAAAATGAACTATGAACTGTATAGTCCATGGAGGGGTGGACTATTTCACGAGATCGAGAATGCGCTTCATTGACATACACGATGTAACTTGCGTGCTCAATGAAATCAAGACTTTTTCCTGAACATTTCCAACCGCGTGTAAAGTGAATGGGATGCAGAGAAGGGTCTCAAATATTTTGAACGGCAAAAATGAGAGGGATGTATATTTCATCTAAAATGACATTGTTCCAACTTTACTTGACTCTTGGCTTACCTTAAATGCAAATGTTTAGTACTTATGTCTATTTGAGAATTTTTACAGGCAAAACTACTTCTATATGATCCCTTATGAACCGGAGATCCAATTACTTGTCACTCAAAAGAAAAATCCTCCCAAAGAGTCATATGGTCATTTTTATTAAATCTTACCAAGAAAAAGGGTTGAACAGAGTTTTACCTATTTATACTTGGTATTCCCATGTTTTTCTTTTGTAAGTGAAGAACGTACAGACAAAGATTCGCCAGTGTAAATCAATCAATAGCAATTTTTTAGAAGCTATTTATTTATTTTTTGTTTTGTTTTGTTTTGCAGTGACCATTGTAAGCAGCATCCTCATGATCACATTGTTCATCTCGGAACTCAATTTCTATCTGACCAAGGAGGTGAGTATTCATAAGTAGAATACATAATTCCGAAATCTAAAAAGTGGGCTGGTTTCAACTCTTTTCAGTCCTTGGCCCCATGACTTTGGAATAGTCTCCCCGCAACTCACTGCAATACCAAATCACTCTACCTTTTCAAGAAACACCTCAAAACCCATCTTTATAAAAACCCATCTTAATAATGTAGCTGAATGCAGGTCTTTTTAAGCAGCGCTTTATATCCTCTGGAAAAAGTGCTATATAAATTGAATTAATATTATTATTATTACAACTACATATTGTACAGCATGGTCCAAAGACAATTTCAGCTCAGTTCAGTTTACTTTATTTTTCCAATGAAATAAAAATATAATAACAAATCAATCACAAAGTTCTAAATAAATCATGATACATAAATTGATTTATACATTAAAAGTCAACATGGGATACAATAATAAGATCTAACAACAAAAATAATGATGGGACTGGAAATGGAAGGGTCTACTAAAAAGCTGGGCTTGCATAGTGTATACTCCTCGATAAATATAGAAATTAATAAATGTGTATACATATATATTATAATTACATATTATACTTATTTTACAATATTATACATATTATTGTATTATACAATATTATACATATACAATATTAACATATACAATATTGTACATATTATGCATACATACATACAAGAAAATTCTTGTAGAGCACTTCTCTCAATGAGATTGAATTTTCAGAGGACAGCTACACCACATTCCAATACCCTTGCAAGTATTATTACCGGACTTGTATTTACCTTCATATTTGTTTTATTTTGTTTATATTGCAGGTTATTCCCGAGCTATATGTGGATGCCACAAGAGGGGAGAAACTAAAAATCAATATGGAGATAGTCTTTCCCAAATTGCCCTGTGCATGTAAGTAGCATTGATGAAGGACATTCATCATAGCAATGACTTTGGTACAATAAAAACTAACTTTGGTTTAATCTATAGTGAGGTTTCAAATTCAAGGAATTATAAAGAGGAAGAAAACTGAGCATTATGACAAATTCTGTTACATGGCATGGCATATTCAGGGTTTTTATTCGATATCTATGTATACTTTGTTAAATTTTTACACTTTTAAATGATATGATTCCTTGTCAATCTTTTTTTATAATTTATTGTGCTCCTATATATGTCTATTTTATACGTGTACATGTAGCTTGATTTTTTATGGTGGCAACTTAATTATAAGGCTTTATTACCTTCCCTGTTGTCTCCACTATCAACTTCTATCTTGTTTATACATTGTAAATTGTTTTTAATGTGATTTTATATAAACATTGTGATTTTTTAATGTGATTTTGATAGAAATAAAATGAAATGAAATCTGAAAATCTATTTAGAAGCAGAAAAAAAAAAAATCTTCTTTAATTTCTTTCTTGCTTTTTTTGCTTACTTGACCCCAGCTGGCCTGGACTATTTTCAAACTTCACAGAAAATGGGCATGTGTGAAGCCTGTGATGTAAACTGCAAGACTACGTAGTCAGTTTTCTTTTCAAAACGTTTTCCCATATTAATTATGCACAACTATTGTACTTATTAATATTAGCATAAACTAGTATCAATGTACAAAAAAAAACATAAAGCTGTAAGCTTCCTAATTTTTGGTCTAGGTTCACTTATTAATGACCCAGATAATAAAATAAAATATATTAAATTAATTTCTTATGTATTTTCAAGTTATCAGCTTTCATTCAAATGCACAGATTCAATGGATTTCTTTGTTTTGTTTACATTGTTATTTTTATTATTTTTTCAACTGACATTGTTGTTGACAATATTAAATTTAAAAAAGTAATAGAATTGTGTCATTTCAGCCGCTCAGAGCGAAAAANAAAAAAATACTAGAATTGTCAACTTCCCCAAAACTTGACAACTGAAAATGAAAAGTGGATTTCCACAAATCCAGCAGTTACAAAAATGCTTCTAATAATTTCCTAGCCTTCAAGCACAAATTTGTCAACAAATACTGCAATATCCTAAGATGTCAAATCAGATAATTTGGCAAGAAACGTGTTATGGAAGCATATAAATAAAACTATTTTTATTCAGTCATTACTATTAACTTTAAAAAGGTGAATTTACCCGTGGATTTCCACGGGTCCAGCTAGTGGTGAATATATTAGTAGTCAAGACAGTACTTCTTGTCTGGTTTGGTTTTAAAAGGAGTCGACTGAAGTGGCATTAGCAACCTGAGATGGTAGGGAGTTCAAATCTGGTACTACTCTATTTCCAAAGAAATTTGCTCTGACATTAAGTCTGCTCCTCTTCTGAAAAAGCTTGAATTGGTGACCATGTGTAGTCTTAACAGTGACAGCCGAGAAGAACTTTCTACAATGTTAATTCCTTGGATAATTTTGTAGGTCTGAATCATGTCTCCCCTTCTCATTTAGCCTTTTGTCAAGGCCCTCAACGTCGATATCGAAGAACAACAACAGCACGAGCAAAGCGATAGCAAGCCCAGACAGCGCAAGCTGTAGGGGCCTTTTTGCAAGAGAACCTCAACAAGAGCCTACTTCTCATTCTGTACTGGAGTGAAGGTAGCTTCAGTGCTCGTAGTCAGTCACCATGATTGAGGGTAGTCAAGGCTGGAATTAGCTTTGTTGCCCTTCTATGAACTTGTGTTATCTCCTTGCGGTCTGATAAAAATATTGGGTGCCAGACTGCATTGCCATATTCTAGAATTGGTCTCACTAGTCCCTTGTATAATTTGCAGATTGTGTCTTTGTCCTTGAAGACAAAAGTATGTTTGATAAAATACAACACACAGCTGGCTTTCAGGACTGCTGATGCAATATGGTCATGAAACTTGAGTCCTGTGTCTACGATGACACCTATATTTGTAGGTCACGTTCATTATGGAATTCTTCTTTTTTTTTTAGAAAAGAGCGGAACAAAAAAGTAATGATTTTAAACAATTTAAGCAGAAAAAAGTCAGATAAAAAGAACAAGATTTGAATGTTGAAATATCTAGACAAATTGGCAACTGGTCACATCATGAGTGCACAATTAATCATGAAAGTTAAAACTTTTAAATTACTTATTAGTTTTCTGGTTTTTGATAAAAAACCTCTTTGCTCTGCCCAACGACATTCAACACCAGCAATCAACATGAACAATGGAAATACATCAGAATCTGGAGAGGTCGACCACCCCAACATCAACAGATTTCCAAATTTGATGTTGAATGCTGGTTTTGGTGTTGCTACAACACGAACACCAGCGTTCAAAACCGTACTTGACGTCACCCATTGGGTCCATCTAGCTATGGATAGCTCCCTGGAATAGTTTTTGACATTTTTTGACATTGTCACTACTCCAGAGAGCTATGGAGTAGAGTCTATACCGTGCGTGTAGCACGGCGTTTTCAGATTTTAAATCGCCCAAAATTACCACTTTTTATTTTGTTATTTTCAATTTCATACCCCTTTGAACTTCCCTAGCATTACGTTTTTCCCTTCCCACCACAAATCATAATGAATGGGACTTACCTGTGTTGGAAATATCCAATTTTGTCCTCTTTTCCTCTTGCACAGCAGNAACAGAAAATTGTTTCTTGATAAAAAGATCAGATAAATAAATGATAGATGAACTTATATCAGACTTTCATTCTTTTCCTTTGTCTTCTTTCAGACCTAAGCATCGATGCAATGGATATATCAGGGGAGCAACAGCTCGATGTTGATCATAACATCTTCAAGCGTAGGATTGACAAGATGGGGGTGCCTATAAGTGAACCTGAAAAGGAAGACTTGGCCAAGAAGGACGATAATGAGGTAAGTTTACATTGAGACCTAAGAAGTACTTGTGTCAAGTTGAGCAACAGCTTGGTGTTGATCACAACATCTTCAAGCGTAGGATTGACAAGATGGGGGTGCCTATAAGTGAACCTGAAAAAGAAGACTTGGCCAAGAAGGACGATAATGAGGTAAGTTTACATTGAGACCTAAGAAGTACCTAAGTCCAGTTGAGCAGTAGCTTGGTGTTGATCACAACATCTTCAAGTGTAGGATTGATAAGATGGGGGTGCCTATAAGTGAACCCGAAAAGGAAGACTTGGCCAAGAAGGACGATAATGAGGTAAGTTTACATTGAGACCTAAGAAGTACCTAAGTCCAGTGGAGCAGTAGCTCGATGTTGATTATAGCATCTTCGAGCGTAAGATTGATAAGATGGGGGTGCCTATAACCCCGAAAAGGAAGACTTGGCCAAGAAGGACGATAATGAGGTAAGTTTATATTGAGGACCTAAGAAGTACTTAAGTCCAGTTGAGCAGTAGCTTGATGTTGATCACAATATCTTCAAGCGTAGCATTGACAAGATGGGGGGGGGGTGCCTATAAGTGAACCTGAAAAAGAAGACTTGGCCAAGGACGATAATGAGGTAAGTTTACATTGAAAACCTAAGATAGGGGGTGCCTATAAGTGAACCCGAAAAGGAAGACTTGGCCAAGAAGGACGATAATGAGGTAAGGTTACATTGAGACCTAAGAAGTACCTAAGTCCAGTGGAGCAGTAGCTCGATGTTGATTATAGCATCTTCGAGCGTAAGATTGATAAGATAGGGGTGCCTATCAGTAAACAGGTAAAGTTATATTGAATTTTTAGTATAAGAAGTGTTTTTAAAAGCAAAATATTCTCATTGTGAGATCAGCCAAACAAAACAAATATTCCATATATTTTCAATATGAACTTAATTCATTTTGAAAACTCGGAGAAAGAAGTACCTAAACATAATAAAACCTGAGCGTTGTGAATGAGTGGGCTATGGTTGGGTTTTTGTGAAATGTGAACATTGCCGGGTTCAGTACAGATAAGTACTTCTTCCACTAATCTGTTCAAGTGGTCTACAGCTCAGAACATAGAATTGGAAGGCAGGAAGTAGCCAATTTCGTATGATCTAGTAAGCTCTGAGCATGGCTTATGAAAGAGTTCTTTATAGATATATTGTGTGAGGTGTGAACGTGGCCAGCACTTAAACAGTTCGGTGCAGTTAAGCACTTCTTCCACTGAGGTTTCCAAGAGAAGCACTGAACAAAACATCAGTAATATTGAAGATTACAGGAAAGTAGTGGTCTATGTTAGTAAACCTGAATCATTGTGCAAACTACAGTGGGGTTTGTGTGCAATTTGTACATGGTCAGTACCTAGAGGGGTTCAGTGCAGTTAAGTACTTCTTTCACTGATCTCAGGGTGCAATGTTAGTGAACACCGAGCATTGTGTGTTAATGAGCTCCCATGGGGGTTTGTGTACAATGTGAACATGACCAGTAAATAGAGGGGTTCAGTGCAGTTAAGTAGTTCTTTCACTGATCTCAGGGTGCAATGTTAGTGAACACCGAGCATTGTGTGTTAACGAGCTCCCATGAGGGTTTGTGTGCAATGTGAACATGGCTGGCACATAAAGGGGTTCAGTGCAGTTAAGTACTTCTTTGATCTGAGGGTGCAATGTTAGTGAACACCGAGCATTGTGTGTTAACGAGCTCCCATGGGGGTTTGTGTGCAATGTGAACATGGCCAGTAAATAGAGGGGTTCAGTGCAGTTAAGTACTTCTTTCACTGATCTCGGGGTGCAATGTTAGTGAACACCGAGCATTGTGTGTTAACGAGCTCCCATGGGGGATTGTGTGCAATGTGAACATGGCCAGTAAATAGAGGGGTTCAGTGCAGTTAAGTACTTCTTTCACTGATCTCAGGGTGCAATGTTAGTGAACACCGAGCATTGTGTGTTAACGAGCTCCCATGAGGGTTTGTGTGCAATGTGAACATGGCTGGCACATAAAGGGGTTAGTGCAGTTAAATACTTCTGTGCAAAGTGGTGTATAGCTCAGAACATATTTAAAGGTATAGATTCGTAATGGTTGGGATGCAGAAAGTGATGTGAAATGAGCTGATGTATTCACAAGTTGCTTTACATGCCTAAATATAACCATGTGCGAAAATAGGAGAAGACTTAATTGTACGTATTCTGGCATATTTTACCTCGAGAATGCCCATCAGTCGTTATTCCTACTTGTTCATCTGATTTTTCTTCATTCAATGAGAGCATGATAATTTGAGAGGTTGGTTTCCCTTTAAATCGATAGATCAGTTTTGGGAGAGATGGCGCTTCAGATATTAAACTACGTTGTGAGCGGCAGTAAAAGTATACGCAGACTGTGCGGGTGGGCCGCCATGCAAATCATTTTTCTCACTGTATAGGAATCACGGGAATTGGCAAGTAAAATACGCCAGAACACGAGAAAATCTTCTCTTATTTAGGCATACAAAAGAACTTGTGAATACATCAGCTTGTTCCACTTCACAAGCTATACCTTTAAATAAATGTTGCACCATCTCTCCTAAAACTTATCTATGGATTGTGCTTCTTTCTACGATATGGAATGCTATGTTGCGAACTTACTTTCTTTTGTTCATTTTGGGGCCCAACTACTGACTTCAATAGTAGGCCCTGCTTGAGAATATTGAAAGATATCAAATTGAAAACTCTAAAACATTTGAGAATTTTAAATAGTTAAAAAGATTTTTAAATTTCCCAAAATAACGGTTATTGTTTTATATTAGATATTGATTGTTTTCCCCCTAACTCATTTAGTATGAAGCAAGTAAAGCTTGTAAATTGATGAACAGTACTTACTTAGCTTATATGATTCTATTATTAATTGGTTTTTATATCATTTTCACATCATGAAATTATACATTTTGACAATTATTTCATGTTCTAGCTAGAAAAGCGCAATGCTTCATTGATAATGAGCTTAATTTGCATATGAAGTGAAGTTGATAGCATTGGAAGTTTACTTGCCTTTGAATAATATGTATTGTGTAAATTGTTTAGGAATTAATTTAGTTTAGGATTAATTTATGAGAAGACAGTATGAATGAGAACCTTGTGCAAGGGTTCCCTCACATAGCAACACTACATTTGATTAGATATTGATTTTTTTCCTCCTTTTTATGAAGCAAGTAAAGCTTGGAAATACATGGATACTCCTCTTTTAACATCTTATATGATTCTATTATTAAATGGTTTTTAATATAAATTTGCCATTATCAAATGTTTCATTTTGACAATTATTTGATGTTTTAGCTAGAAAAGCTCAATGTTCCATTAGTAATGAATATTTATGAGCTTAATTTGCATATGAAGTGAATTTGATAGCATTGGCAGTTTAGTTGCCTTTCAATAAATATTGTGTAAATTAGGAATGGATTAAACTAATTTCTGAGAACACTGTTTGAATGGGAACCTTGTACAAGGGCTTCCTGACATAGCAACACGACATTTGATTAGTTGTCGATTGTTTTCCTCCCTACTCCTCTTGTATGAGCTCAAGTAAAACTTGTAAATACATGAATAATACTTATTTTTAGCTTCTAAGATTCTATTAGTAATTGGTTTTTAATAAAATTGCCATTATAATGTTTCACTCTGACAATATTTGATGTTTTAGCTGGAAAAGCTAAATGTTCCATTAGTAATGAATATTTATGAGCTTAATTTGCATATGAAGTGAATTTGATAGCATTGGAAGTTTAGTTGCCTTTCAATAAGATGTATTGTGTAAATTAGGAATGGATTGAACCAATTTCTGAGAAGACGGAACCTTGTACAAGGGTTTCCTGACATAGCAACACGACGTTTGATTAGTTGTCGATTGTTTTCCTCCCTACTCCTCTTGTATGAGCTCAGGTAAAGCTTGTAAATATATGATTAGTACTATTTTTTAGCTACTACGATTCTATTATAAAATTGCCATTATAACGTTTCACTTTGACAATATTTGATGTTTCAGCTAAAAAAGCTCAATGTTCCATTACTAATAAATATTTATGAGCTTAATTTGCATATGAATTGAAGTTGGTACCATTGGCAGTTTACTAGCCTTTCAATAAGATGTATTGTGTAAATTAGGAATGGATTAAACTAATTTCTGAGAAGACTTTATGAATGGGAACCTTGTGTAAGGGTTCCCTGACATAGCAACACTACATTTGATTAAATATTGACTGTTTTCCTCCTTACTCCTCTTGTAAGAAGCAAGTAAAGCTTCTAAATACACGAACAGTACTCACTTAGCTAACTTGACTCTATTATTAATTGGTTTGAGAAAAAAAATGCCATTATTAAATGTTTTATTTTGACAACTGTTTGATGTTTCAGCTAGAAAAGCCTAATGTTCCACTGATAATGAATATTCATGAGCTTAATCTGCATACAAAGTAAAGTTGATAGCATGGGCGGTTTACTTGCCTTTCAACAAGATGTATTGTGTAAGTTGTTTATGTTGCTTTTACAGTATTATTTCTACATACATTGGTATTTTGTATTCTTTGGTCATGTGCTTATGTTTTGGATCCATTGTGTCAAAGGTCAAGGACACAGGGGTCATTGAATCCATGATAATGGTAGTATTTGTTGTGATTTGTAAACTTATGAATGGTTTGGCAAATCGGCTTGAAACCTGAGTCCTGTATGCGATGAGAAGAGTAATGTTCTATGCAAATTGAGGTGTAATGAGGTCAAAGATCACAGGTGATTTTATGGGTCGTGTGGCATGGTCTTGTGATAAATCATAATTTGTTTGCCAAATAACTTTTTCATGAGAGCATATGGGAGTGACAAGGGTTATATTTTCAATCAATAAAGAAAATTCCGATTAAAATCTGTGATTTACGAGACTGGAGTTATTTGAAACATTATATTAAAACATTCAACTCTGCCATAGTTTTAGGGGGTGTTGTTCAAAAGTTACAATTGATCGCAAGTTGCAGTTGATCGGAACGCGCCAATCAAAATCACTGTTTCATGCGCGTCTTCTTATATGCGCATACCGTTCGCGAATGAAAATGCGCATTACAATTTGCAAAGATGCAGTTGATTTGCAATTGATTTTGAACAAAAACCACTAAGTCAAATAATTTCCTAAATCCATAGGACTTTTGGGACTAAATCAAATATGTGTTATTTATTTATGCATAGCTTCCCCTAATTCGAACAAATTTTTGTATTTTCACAAGAGATTCAACGAAGGATGAATTCCCTGCATATACAATAATTTGATTATTTTTTAGTATAGACAGTATGAATTGTAAAAATGTTGATATTTTTGTCTTTTTGTAGGAAGAAGGGAAAGAAGAAGGAAAGGAACTTGCGCCAAAATTAGACCCAGACCGATGTGAAAGTTGCTATGGGGCAGAAACACCAGGATTAAAGTAAGTACTGTTTATGACCGGCCACATATGAAACACAACTTACAGGGGAACCCACCCCTGGAATTATCGGTCTCTCATTGAATGAAGAAAAATTAGATGAACAGACTGGAAATTTGAGCAAAATCAGAAAATCCATTCAAAAGTTATGAATTTTCACATTCTCAATGATGTCACGATCCCTGCCGTGATGTGGATCAGTGTGGTCGGCAACTGTGACAAAAAAATAGCGGACAATCCTCCATTCTCTTTGTTTATAATTCTTTTTTTTTTAATTGACTAATGTGGAATTGTAGACCCAGGTGAAAAATAGGTACCTGGCAGGAATTTATTCCTAGGAAAGCTTGAGCGCCTAACTGGCTTGCTCGGCAGTTATAGCCAGGGTAATAATATGGTACCTAGTATCAAGTGCAGTAGAGTATATGCATATAGTGATTGCGCTATATATAAAATGGACCTATTATCATTATTATTATCATTATTATACGTTCTGTATACCTCTTGAAAGTCAAATATTTCCCAAGTCAAACAATTCTTTGTGTCCCAAGACTATTAACTGAGGTGGAGTTACCTGTAAAAGTAAATGATGTTCTGGCAATTTAAATAGAAGCTTACTAGTCATAACAGCAAATAAAGTATACAAACTGGATTTCAACAATTGTAGTATTATCGTTGCTGATTGAATACATGCATTCTACTCTGCCATGCCCAAGTCGAACTTGTCTAAGTCAGATGATTGCCAAAGTTGAAGGAATGTTTTGGAACAAACGTCTTGTAACTCAAATTTCTCTTAAGTCGAAAAGATTTTTGTGGTCACAAGAGATTTATTAGGCAGAGTTATCTGCAATATAAAGCAACTAATAAAAAAATTCTATTCCCATAGACAATGAACAAGTCTCCATTCCAGTAGGAAAAGAATGAGAGATTTATATTAATAAAGTTTCCTTCTATTTTCTATCATTTCAGATGTTGTAATGACTGTGAGGCAGTGCAGGAGGCGTATAGAAGAAAAGGTTGGGCTTTCAACGATCATGGCAACATTGAACAGTGTAAACGAGAAGGTTTTGCTGAGAAGATCCAAGCGCAGAAAGATGAAGGATGTGAATTATACGGGTATCTTGAAGTTAATAAGGTAAGTTTTGGTTATCTTCAGTGGAAGTGATGAATTGATGATTAAGAACTGCTACCATGTGCATAGATATCAAACTTTTTCTATCAATCCTTCCAGGAGCTGACAAGCAAAAGAATAAATGGTCATCACCTCAAATTTGGTGTCCCTCGCATCAAATTGGGCACTCCAGGGG
>BQKZ01012296.1:0-14292 GCA_036244855.1 Temnopleurus reevesii | reverse complement strand
AGTATAGGTAGGAAATGAAAACCTGAGTCTTGGGTGTTGTCTGCCCTCACAGGAACTCACCTGGCAGCCCGAGGCTATTAGAAATCTTCCCCCTCTCACCTTTCATTTAATCTTTGACTCAGGTGAAAATCGCGAAAATGGAGCATTTACACTGGAAATAAACCCATATTGCATGTTTTTATTGGAGACATTTAGTTCATAACTTAGCCCTAGGTAAACAGGATGGTGTGACAAAGGTTTAGTTTTCAGCTGACCAACATTAGCAAGGCAAATCATTGTCTGCTCGCATAGGAACTCACCTGGCAGCCTGAGGCTATGAGAAATCTTCCCCCTCTCGCCTTTCATTTTGTCTCTAACTTGGGTGAAAATCATGAATATGGGGCATTTACACTGCAAATTTAACCCCTATTACAGGTTCTACTAAGATTTTTAAACTTTACTTTAGACAAATGGGATGTTGCGAGAAATTTTTAAATTTGCAGGTGATGGTTGATCAAATCATTGTTATAACTAGTCTTCAAGTGTGGGGGAACTGAGGCTATGAGATATTGTCCCCCTCTCACGTTTCATTTTATCTCTGAATTTGGTAAAAACTCATGAAAATGGGGCATTTACACTTCAAATTAACCTCATATTGCAGGTTTAATCAGAAACATTGGCCCGTATTCCGATAGCGAGGTTTAAGTTAACCCTGGTCTAAATCTGTGGTTTAAGTATGGAGAGCCAAAAGAGGCTTGAATCTATAACAGTTGGTGTTTAATTTACCAGCACATTTGGCACTCATATTATTAAAAACTGTCTTCGAATAAAAACTGAAAGAGTTTTCTACATTATTAGAGCTTGGGGAAAGAGAGCAGTTAACATAAGAATTATTCATTGTAAATAAAGATTTGGCACTTATCGCTACCCATACTTAAACCACAGATTTAGACCAGGGTTAACTTAAACCTCGCTATCGGAATACGGGCCATTGAGTTTACAAAACCCTAGACAAATGAGATATTTTATATATTTTTTTATTTGAAGTTGATGGTCTGTCAAAGCATTGTTTTAACTCTTCAAGTGCAGGCGATAAGAAATTTTCCCTTCTCACCTTTTGTTCTTATCTTCAAATTGGTTTGAAAATCACCAAACTTTTACACTGCAAATTAACCCCATATTTCAGGTTCTAGTCAGCACCTTTCATCTTTCAGAACCTCTCACCTTTCATCTTATCAACTCTGGTAAAAATCACCAAAATAGGGCATTTACACTGCAAATATAAAGATTATAAGAAAAAGAAGAAAATGACCAGGAATAATTTTTCTCTCATCCAGTCCACTCTGATCATATCGCATGAATCATAATTTCCCTTGCAGGCAACTAGCGCTAATTTTGACTAAATTTGATTAGTCTAATTAGATTAGACACCAATTATGGTAATTAGAAATGGATTTCTGTTCAGTCGTCTTTGTTTATCTTAATTAGTACTGGACAATTAATGGCATTGATTAATGATTGTTTGTAATCTATCAGTAAATGATGGTTTGAAGGAATTATTTCTTCCTTTATGTACTTGCAGTCTATGAGGGATCGTTTTATATCTCCGCACACTTCCTTTTGGTCATGTAGTTAAATAGAATTTGATTACTTTCTTTATCTTCCAATGACATGCCTACTACTTCACTCAACGCGGGTGAGGAAAATAGGCAGAAATGTGAAATATGTGCTTCATGATGACTAGAATGATTAATAGCTATTGATGTAATGTAATTTACAGAACAATTAGAGATGTCTGCTAAAGAAATAATATGAATTTTATCCAATGATTATTACTATCACGATACACAAACCCTTCAACATAATTTAGAGTGGACTGTAAGGTACATTTGACAGTGTAAAACATCTATCTAAGACCCATGAAAGACCTGATGGATGTTGTCAGAAAATTGTTTTTGAATACAACTTGTAGTCTTTGAGTGGATTTGTAGACTGCAAGCCAATTATAACCCTTTTATCAATTAATGCTAGATTTGTATGTTGTCTTTGTTTTTTTTTGACAGCTTTGTTATATCTTCACTTACTTCTTTTATCACTAGTCAAGACAAAAAAAAATCTTTCTCTATTTGATTATATCTTTAGCCAAGTTTAATGCTCTCTTACTCTCCTTCAAAATTTGAATTTGTCTTTGTTTCTCTATCGCTGTGGTATTTCTTCTCTTTTGTTTAATCGTCGTCATGACCAATACTTAAACTTTCGCTATTCTACTATATTCCTGGCTGAAAACTCTCTCTATTCTATTATATACCAGGGCGATGTTTCACCAAGTTACGAAAGACTTTAAGAACGACCTTACGTATGACTGGTATCATTTCTTGTGCTGATCTGAACAAGAATGTTACGCGTGTTGCAGTGGTTAAGGTACTCCAATCTTTTTTAAAGTCGTGCGTAACTTTAAGAACGATTTGGTGAAACGCCGTCCTGGCTAGATCTTTAGTCAAGTTTAATGCTCTCATACTCTCCTTCAAAATAAATATCATGACCCTTACAAGGTTTTTCCCTCGTAGACATGATATCCTGACTCTGCCCATTCCCTGGGGGGGGGGGCATGGAAAGGTAGCTACTCGGTGAAATCTCTCGTGATTAAACTTAAAAGAAAAGTTTGGATAATAAGATTTTAATGTTCAGTTGAACAGTAATAAACAGGAATGATAAGTTATCCCTTGCTGAGATTATGAGTTCCTTCAGGAAGACTTTTGCTCCAATGTTTTTTCTTCTTTACTGATTCAGTTAGAGATGACTCATATAAGAGTTTATCATATTATTGCCATAACTACATCTGTTTGGTCTTAATTATGATTTTGAATTTGCTCAGGTGCATACTGATGATCATTAGGAAACAAATGAAAATATTGAGAATATATAAAAGTCCAGTTACCCACTTTGTTCATACTTTGTGTTTATATCTTGTGCTGTTTTGGGGTGGTTCTAAGATTTTTTTTATTTAGCTGTATGCTTTTAATTATTCTTTTCTGTTTAAATTGATAGAAATTTACCTTAAATATAGAATAAGTGAAACAAAAATGATAAGGTTTCCCTAGTTGAAGGTATTACTTGCTTGAAAAATTCAATCTTGAGTAATTTAGTTCCATTTTTTTACTTACTTTACATTACATTTAGTGAAGATGTTAAATCACTGTTACTTAAAAGGCTGGTATAGTGTAACTAGTGTCTCAATAGAATACTTGATATGACATGTGGGTAGATACATTTAAATTTTGCATGTTGCTAGTGTTTTGTAAACAATATTTTGGAACACCAGTCAAGTTGTCAGCATTAGTGTTGACAGATGTAGCAAATAAATTGTCAATCATAATCGAATGTTGGTTTATTTTTCCAATCCACCTCCATTTTTACTTTAATTGGCAAACATTTGCTCACGTGGCATAACAAACTATTCAATATCATGATTCATTCGGTAATCCCTGAATATTAGTGATAAGTCACTTGGAAAGACGTGCTTAGATTTAAATTTTCTGATGAAGCAAACAGGGGGTAGATAAAACATATCAATACCGACATTAATGATTTCTCATTATAATATATGAATTAATAAAATTTTTAAAGATTCTTAGATCTGGAGAGGACCAAAATAATGCCAAATGTAGTAAAGATGGGGCGAAGGACATGAGAAAACAAATATTGTTTAGCTGACCAAGGAATGACGTTCTTGATTGGTTGGAGAAGTTTTTCAAAATTTTTTTTATTTTTGGAACACATTTCATGTGGAAATAGACTTTGGAGGGTGTAAAGGGCCAAATGACATCTGAAAGTTACTTTTCATGTTGCATTCAATATGTTATCTATAATTTGAATGTCATTTACATTCTTTATTTAAGTGAAAAGTGTTTGAAAAGTTGGTCAAGAAATTTTCAGATGGTTGATTTGGTTGAAGGCAACCAAAATTTGTTTCTCTTGTCTTAGGTACGAAGAATGATAACTATTATTAGGTGAATACAGTATATAGGTCGATGGGGTTGAATTCAATGTTTATATTCTCGGAAGTTGGAGGGATGTGAGCATCTGCTTTTAATTACTAGAAGGGAATCAAATGTCAGTTCTTTTCCTTGTTTTGACATAGACCGAAAGGGGGCCTCATCAATCTTGAAATGTCATGTAGCTGAAGGACTTTTCTTTCTTTTTTATGAAGAATAATACTTTTTGTAATTTGATTCAAACTCTTAGATTCATCTTATTTATCAGACCTTTTTATTTTTTTTCATAAACCATTAGAGTTGTGATACACACCTTCCCAATTCGATAAAAGATTTGGATGATTGTTCAGTGTACGTCTTTTCCTTGTTTTGACATAGACCGAAAGGGGGCCTCATCAATCTTGAAATGTCACGTAGCTGAAGGACTTTTCTTTCTTTTTATGACGAATAATACCTTTTGTAATTTGATTCAAACTCTTAGATTCATCTTATTTATCAGATATTTTATACCTTTTTGTTCATAAAATGTCAGAGTTGTGATACACACCTTCCCAAGTCTATAAAAGATTTGGATAATTGTTCAGTGTACGTTTGTTCCCTTGTTTGACAGAGACTGAAAGGAGGCCTCATAAATCTTGAAATGTCACATATAATGGCTTAAGGATTTTTCTTTGTAAGATTAAATTACTATTTGTTTTTGTTTTTTCATTTC
Source organism: Temnopleurus reevesii (assembly GCA_036244855.1). Taxonomy (NCBI): domain Eukaryota; kingdom Metazoa; phylum Echinodermata; class Echinoidea; order Temnopleuroida; family Temnopleuridae; genus Temnopleurus; species Temnopleurus reevesii. Next base: position 9,606 of record BQKZ01012296.1, on the reverse strand, counting down.
AGTTCAGTTCAGACTTCATTTTTCTATAACAAATTATTTAAATTAATAAATAGAATAGAATTTTCTGTGCAAAACAGTAACAAAAGTAAGAGAAAGTGCAAACAAAATTTTAAAAAGTTATTTGATATAGATCCACAGGAATCAAACATAATGCTTATATGAAGTATAATTAAATTAGTATTTTAATACCAAAATATTAGATTCATCTTTTTATAAGACATTCTATACATATCTGCTATTCTTAAACATCACAATTATTATGCACACTTTCTCAAATTGATAACCTATTGATGATTTTAGCAGAAGTTTTCCACATTCATTTGAAATTCAAACAATATTTTAACATACACCAACAGTTGAAACACATTAGGAGTTCAATTTTGTTGAAACAAACAGCATATAAAAATATTCTGGAAATGTGCAATATTGGAATAGCTCATAAAGACAATAATGATATTTGATTTGATGGCAGCCAGCTTACTTCTTATGATGAAAGTTACAAGATGCACAGTACAGAAAAATGTAAGACAAAGTATTTGTCCTTTTAATTAGTATATTCTGATACAAACTATTTATCATATCTTTACTATGAAATTCATCGTTTATTCCAGCTTCATATACCAAGTCATTTCATCAGTGTTTTAAAATTTGATTTTTTATTTCTAGTAATATGTATTGAGACTTTAACAACATACCAGGTAATAATTTTCATAGTCACAAAATCCTGCTAAAACTTTATCTTGTGCTCTAATCTTACTTTGAGCTTCTGTAGTTGAGGGTTGCCNATTTTTAGTGCAGGCAGGAACTGAAATGCAATATTAAATGAAACTGTCAGAAATATGATATATTCAATCTCTTTGGTTTTTGTCCACGATATGACTGAAAATGCAAAAAAAATGCATGAATTTGAAAATTGGGAACAATGTGTTTTATACAATACAATATAAATTCTTTTAAAGCACTTAACACACAAATACATGGTTCCAGAGCGCTTTACAGCGCTTTGATCATATTGAATTAATTATCTTAGTGGTATATATGTTGTTCAAAACGAAAAATCTGAAGAAATTGTGTGATTTTATTCCACTTTTATGATCCTGTATTAAATTTGAAAGCGATTTTAAAAAATTGTTTTTATGGAGTCCATATGTTTTTATATAACAGGGGAAATATTGTGCATATTTCAATCAGATCTTCTTCATCTATTGTTGATTTCATTTCTTTTGTTTATTCATTATTTATTTATTCATTCATTCACTCATTCAGTCAGTCAGATTTCTTGAAATAGGATAGCCCTTTTGATAACGGGTATTGATCACCCAAGGGGGTATACATTCTAAGACCCCGGTTAGACAGCGAGTCCGGGGCTAGCCTAGGCCAGACCAGGGTCAGCCCCAGACCCGCTGTCTAACCGCTCCAAAGGAACCTTACCCCGACCTAAGCGAGTCCTTTTCCGGTCCACCTACTGGGATCGACCAGGGCCAACCCGGGCTAGCCCGGTCTCGCTGTGTAACCAGGTTTAGACCGATGAGCCCGCATTTGCGGTCTTTTGTTGACGTCAATGGTATATGTTGAAAGATATTCTATTGTGTTCACGCTGCCGATTGTTTACATGAAAGCACCACAACTTTCTCACGTTCAAAACAAGCACAGTCAAGATACGAAAGTGGTCTGGCCCGTTGGTCGCGGGAGCGTTTAGACAGCGAGAGCGGGCTAGCCTGTAGCTGACCCTGGTCTAGCTGTGTAACCGGGCCTAGGCCAGGTATGGGCTAGCTCGTTCTATGTAACCGGGGTCTAAGTTCCACTATACTGTCATTGCAGCTGAGTGTTATTGTTATTATCATTGTAGATATTGCCATCCCTCATATTTAAAGAAAGAAATAGGAATTCATCTAAGGTCATTTAATGGTCATGCCTGACTTTGGTTAGGTCTTCCATGACAATGTCTTCCCGTTTTTAAAGAAAGAAATAACAACATATCCCAGGTCATTTTCATGGTCGTGCCTGACTTCGTTTAGCCCTCCCATGCCGAAGCGGTACGCACGGAGGCCCACAGCGGCACGTTCTCGGCACATTTTTTACGTCGCTTTCCTGTGGTGATGGTCACAACGCACGCATGCCAGACATGTTTGGGGATAAGTCTGATTTAAGAGGTTTGGGTTAATTAAGGATCACTAGAAACATGGGGTATAAATATAGCATCAAAGGTACACATCAGTATATTAAAAAATCATTCAAAGCTATTGAAATTGTCATATTCTATTAAGTAAGAGCTACATCACTTCAAAATCTTACTTATTATGTACCTAAAATACAGATATTTGGGGATAAGGTTGATTGAAGAAGTTCAGGTTAAAGATATATTCTGGTATTTGTTAAAAAAATAAAATAAATGATCACAGAATCGCACAAAATGTGAGAAGAATGTTCAGAACTATGAATAAATAATATGTGCCAAAGTGTTTTGCAAGAAAATGTATAATGGCAGAGAAATGTGCAAATAAAGGGTCAAAATTGGGCCATGTCGGGCCGACAGATTTTATACCAGTCCCACGCGCTGCTTCCTGTGTTTGCTGCAGTGGACAGAGCACGTGGAGAATGACATAATTTCGCTTTTAACCGGTTTGAGGTTATCATATTAGTTTTCCCTTGTCTACACAAGTCACGTTGTGCTTTGTTTGTAACATAAGATTATTTTAATCATTCTTTTTTCCAAATTGAAGTTCTTTGCAAGTACTCGATATTCGCTTTAAGGATGATGCTGTGAACAACAGAAACGTTGGGTATGAAAAATAGAATCAATGGGAAACATCAAAACATTGTTATTAATTGCTTTCATCACTACATATTGTGATGATCTATTGTTTAAAGTTCTCATCAAATGGTCACATTAATTGCCATATATTGTGAGGGATATATGTCTTATTGAAGAGGTTTTAGTCATTTGGGAACAATGTTGTGAACACTAAAAAAATCAGTATAAAAATAGCATTAAAAAGGGACACATTAAGGTATTTGAGAATTTATCAAAAACTACTTAAATAGTCACATTTTATTGGGTGTGAGCATATTCACTTCAACATCTTGCTTTTTTAAATGTATCTATAATACAGACATGTTTGGGATGAGCCTGATTTAAGAGGTTTGGGTTAAGGATCACTAGAAACATGGTGTATACAAATAGCATCCAAGGAAGACATCAAGACCATTGTCATCAATTTGTTTTATTCTCATTTTTGTAATGAACTTTTGTTACAAGTTCTCATTAAAAGGTCACAATGCCAGACATGTTTGGGGATAAGTCTTACTTGAGAGGTTTGGTTTAAGGATCACTTGGAACATGGGGTATAAAAATAGCATCAAAGGGACTTATCAAGAGCATTGTTATCAATTCATTTTATCATAACTTTTGTAATGAACTTTTGTTCTCAGTAAATGAATTGCCATATATGCTTGGGTATACGTCTTATTGAAGAGGGTTTAGTCATTTAAGGATAATGTTGTGAACAGTAAAAAAAAAATTAGTATGAAAATAGCATTAAAAAGGGACACATTGGGGTATTTTAGAATTTATCAAAAGCTACTGAAATGGTCACATTTTATTGGTTGAGAGCATATTAACTTCAAAATCTTGCTTTTTTATATACCTGAAATACATACATTTGGGGATAAGGTTGATTGAAGAGGTTCGGGTTAAGGATAATGCTCTGAACACTAAAACCGTGGGGTATGAAAATAGCATTAAAGGGAGATATCACAACCATTGTTATCAATTCATTTTATCAAAACTTTTGCTCTGAACTATTGTTAACAAGTTCTCATTAAATGGTCACATTAATTGCCATACATGTATATGTTTGTGGAGTCTCATTGATGAGGTTTTTGTCATTAAAGGATAATTATGTGAAAAGCCAAAAACATTGGGTATGGAAATAGCATCAAAGGGACAGATCAGAACCTTTAAAGTATTGTTTTAAGGTATGGAAATGCCAGGTCATGTTATATTCATTCAAAAGAATGAGCTACAAACATGTTGTTGATAAGCCTGGTTTTAGATGTTTCTAACATTTAAAAAAAAAAGTATATGAATACCAAATCAGAACATCATTATGATATCTGTAATCCACGCAGTATAACATTTAAAATAAAATGTATCAAGAGCTAAAGGTTCTCGGAGATCTAAATTAATAGATTTCATGATATTAGGTCAATTTGGGTGTGCTGTCTGACAGTCTGTTCAATGTCCTTGCCAAAAAATTAAAAGCAACTTGTGTTATTTCCGTCACTTACCGTAAGTTAATTCTGTTTTCATCAGAATTTAGGCCTCTTGCCCGAAAGTTCAACTTTCTTTCCCATTTGCAGGTAAATCTTCTCAGACCTGCTTTGAAAAACAATTAATCTTGATATGTTATTCAGTAAAATACCATGGTTTCTAATGATAAATAATTTTGTGTTATTTTGCTTAATCATCCTAAGTTAATTTTGTTTTGGTCAGAAATTAGCCCTTTTATCTGAGAGTTTAACTGCTTTACTTTCCTTCCTTATTGACCGTTAAATCTAAATCAACTTGGGAAAGATAAATCTTTATTTGAAATCCAATGGCATACCTAAGTATACACTGACAGAAAAAAATCTTTTGTTGCTTACGTTACTCCCCAGAAATTAATTTTTTTATCAGAAGCTTGGCCTTCTGCCAGAAAGTTCAACTCCTTCGCTTACCTTCCCATTTACATGTAAATCTTCTCATACCAATTTGTAAACCAATAAATCTTGATTTAGTGATTATTCCATGATCTTGTTTGTGTACTAATTGAAATTATAGACAACTTGTGTTATTTTTGTTAATCACTGTAAGTAAATTCTGTTTTGATCAGAATTTAGGCCTCTTGCCCAAAAGTTCAACTCGTCCGTTTTCTTACACATTTACAGGTAAATCTTTTCGAAACCATTTGTTTGAACCAATAAATCTTTGATTTAGTAATTATTCCATGATCTTGTCTGTGTACTAATTGAAATAATAGACAACAACCTAAAGTTCAACTCTCTCCTTTTCCTTCCCATGAGCAGGTAAATCTTTTCAGACCAGTTCTGTAAACCAATAAATCTTGAATAATTATCCCATGGTCTTACACATAATACTAATAAAATAATAGACAACATGTGTCATTTCTGTTAATCACCCAAATTGATTGTGTTTTGTTAAGAATTTAGGCCTCTTCCCCGAAAGTTCAATTCCCTCGCTTTCATTTAATTTACTCGAAAATCTTTTCAGACCAATTTTGTAAACCAATAAATCTTAGATTATCAATTACCTCATGATCTTGCATATATGGTAATTGAAATAATTAGACAACTTGTGTTAGTTCCATTACTCACTGTAAATTAATTCTATTTTGATCAGAAGCTAGGCCTCCTCCCCAAAAGTTTGACTCCATCGCTTTCCTTACCATTTACGGATAAATCTTTTTAGACCAGGGGCCTTTAACATAACAGATGCAATTAAACTTACAATAGATATTAATCGTAAGTCTATGGCAGAACGTGTACCAAAGAGAAAAACAAATTGTTTGCAAAATTAATTGTATCTCTTTATGTTACAGGCCCCAGCTTTGAAGTCTTGATTTATTAGCATACAATCAAATTGTATTTCATTATTGTAAATGAAATGTACAGATTCATGATTCATATTAATTCTTAGACCTATACTCAAGTAATGTATAATGATAATCATTACTCATAATTTCCCTCAAAATTCCTACAGTCTGGCAGGAAACATGACTGATATTAGATTTAATAGGGATCACTCTCTCTAGTCCCACTTATAAGATCTTCTGTGACCTTCGTAACAGCGAGACGTGCCCTTTAGGTGATTGCAAACCATCCTAAAAATGACTGAACGTTTTATTTGACGTGATGAGCCAAGGAGACGAGCAAAATTGTTCTTTTGACGAGCTAAACGGAATATTGGTTGCCATGGTAACTGCATGACAGCACTGACAGCACTCCACAGGTGGCGGGGGATGTCATAATTGCATCATCAAAGTTTTTGTAGTTTTGCCAATTTATCATGAAACCCGACAGTTTTCTGTGAGTTCTTTACAAAGTTTGGCTTCTTGTCTTTAATATTTGCCAAATATTATGCGACCTAATCAAATTTAATTTCATGTTATACTTGAATAACATTTTCCCCAGTTGAAATTGGGTTCATTTTATTAATTGAAATGTTTGTAACATTGGTTGTTAAACGGAGTGAAATAATTTTGAATGATAAATTAGATTGATATTTTTCATAATTCCAATTGAACCTCCCATTCCTTCACTTTAGAACTTAGGTGTATTTTTTTCTTTTTCGAGAGGCTTTCATTAGCTCAAAAACAATCACAAAAATCACTATTACATTAAATATGAAATAAAATCATTGATTTTACATATATATCTGAGGTAATTCAACATAAGTTATCTTTTTAAGAACTTGCTATTTCGTTCAAGTTCCTTTCTCGATTCAACAAATTTAATTCATAAATTTAAATACCTTGACACATCGTGTTTAAAAACATGCATTTTGTACATTGATTTGGAATACTTGAGTGAATAAAATGTAATAATTTCGACATTTTTATGATTTATGTGTTATTACCAGATCTTAACTGACTCTATTCTTGTTAAGGTCTTGTTCCATTCAAAATACAAAAAATATATGGAAATTGACAAGTCATTTGTGGTGTTATTTGCGTAACTTGGAATTTCAAGCTCTGGGATGTTTTACACATAATCAAATCAGAATGAGAAATTCATTTTAAAGTAAAACACATAGTTCAGTAACCTGGATATGAATTTAATTTCGTCACATGAGACTCATTGAACGTCAAAATGCATACTTTTCATTTAGTGTGGAACCACTAACCTATGGTATGTTTCAAGTACACTCAACAGCAGGCAATGTGTGTTATGAATTATGCTACCAGGGTGGTGTTTCACCAAATCGTTCATAACGGTACGAATGACTTTTAGAAAGACTGGAGTGTGTTAATGAGTGTAATACGTATAAGATTTTTGGTCAATCAGGAAAGAACTGATACCAGTCTTGCGTAGAGTCGTTCTTAAAATGTTTATCTTGGTGATTTTGTGATTTAGGACATGAAGTTTGTGTTCACAATTTGGCGTCCATGAACCAGGAGCACCAAGTTTGTGACCCAGAATGCATATTTTGAGTATCTTGTCACAAAGTCCTGTTGAATTTCGCATAAAATTTAAACTTTTGTTACTAGTCTCTCACTGCTTACGTGAAAGTGCCCCGGAATATAATACCTGATACCTTACAATCCTGTTAGACAGCTAAGATCATCTGATTCTAAACTGCTCACTGTTCCGAAAACTAAGAAATCATGGGGGATAGGTCATTTGCACATGCTGCACCTTATCTCTGGCATTACCGCAAGAAATATGCGTTTCAAAAAATGTTTAAAAAATGCACTCAAAACCCATCTTTTTATAAGTGCTTTCAGTTAGTATCTACACATAAATATCTCATTTCTTATCTATTGGTACTTTTTGTTGTTGTACCTATTGCTTCTGCTACTCTTTTAAATTTTCCTTTACTGTGCCTTGAGCACATTATTCATGTGGAATCTGGTGCATTAAAAGTAACCCCTATTATTATTATTATTATAAGTTTGCATCTCGGGTCATTAACTTCGCATATCTACATTTGTACGAAATGGCAGCCCATATCGCAAATTTCATGACGCGGGTTGTGTTTCATGAAGATGTTTGTATAGTTATGTATGACTAAATGATAACCCCGGCACTGAATCACACCTGAGAAGTGGTTACCAGTTGTTCGTAGAGTCATGTGTAGATCTACGAACAGTTTCATGAAACACAACCCTGCTTGCAAAATTCATGATGCACAAATCTTGTTGGTTATTGTACTTCAGAGTCACCATATATTTTTCATATTGTTTGGATCCACTAATGTGCATCATATTTTTGTTCAACTACTGCCTAAAGCTAAAGCTTGCGTTTCAAGACCTACCACTGTGTTTCTTTTTATTTTGGTGAATTTTGATCTCTTACTCTCACTTTGTCGCCCTCTTCTCTATTTCATGATCCCTCTCACTTTCTTCATTTTTCTCCCCTCTCTCTTTTTGTGAATCTCCTCTTTTCTCGTTCTCTTTCTTTCCCATCTCTCTGTCTCTCCCTCTCTATGTGCTTCCTTATTAATTAATGACCTTATTCTCATTAGCAAATCAAGAATGATTCTCTTCATGATCACTCTACCAGATCGCTCTATCATTTGCTATTTACTAATTCCATGTTAACACAAATTTTCATTCTTGTGCCTTTAAAGATTTTTATCCCTTTAACACGCTCTTCTGCAATGGAGAGGAGAATAATATTATGTTTATTAGAAATAATATATGTTAAATATTCCTTGCAATACTCACATGAAGAACAAAAATTGATTGAATTTGCCATCAACAACTGCAAATAATGTACTACATGGATCAAAACCATTTTTGCTGTAAGAATGAGACCATAGACTACCATTGCTTATGATATATATATTTTTTTCATAATGGGAAAGTAGTCTGACCTATTTACACCGGGCTGATCTAATAGTTTGTGTAAACGGGTCTATATCTCTGTTCCCTTTCTGGAGGTAATAAATAACTTTGAAATCTAATACTGGCTGTAAGTAAATCAAATTCGAGATGAAAATAGAAGTTTGCGCAGATGTCCAGCGGACATAGCTGCCATTCCTCTACTGTTGATTTTCTCGCAATGTACTCCAAGGAATGATTAGCCCATTCCCTGCTGATAAAGGATGGTTGCTGTATGTAGCTTAGGGGAATATGAGAATGTAGTTGTTAATGGGTTAAGCATCTGGATTCACAGAGAGCTAGAAGCGATTTTTTAAAGATAATTTCAACAATTGAAAAGCAAAATTGAAGAAACAAATGAAATGAATGTATTTCATTTAAAAAAAATTTCTCATAAATACAATCGTTATGAGACATTCTTTGACTTTTAAAAACAAGAACAGATAAACTTCTTGGAACAAAGACTTTTAACAAGAAAATATATAATTTTAATCAATTCCTATTGAAATAATAAAGATTTTTTCTTATTCCTCCTTTCAACTAGGTAAGGAAAAATATGATGGTTACAATTTGTATTTTGGGGGATTGGTGAAAGTGAAGTGTGCTTTTTAAACTGGCAAAATGATTTTGATTTTTCTATACTACTCTAACCCTATCATGTAGGGAAAATAATTTTGAAATACAGTGTATAGAACGGTGCTTTCAATAGATTTTCATTGTTTTTATTGAATTTGTACATCAATATATCTTTGGTGAAACTTTTATTTGTATAGGATGGGAGAAGGTGAAGCACGCCATGAGCAAGAAGCATCTCGCGGAGGTCAACCGCCAGCGCATGATGACGTCATCAACGGAGGAGAGTTCTTCTCCCGTTGCTAGGCGACAAGAGATGGCAGAGGACGGTTATCTCAGTCCGGGAGATTCTACGGATGATGGGGTGAGGAGGGTGGCGAGGAGAGGGGACGGAAGCAAGAAGTCGCAGGCCAGCAAGAGAGAGAAAGGT
>BQKZ01012295.1:0-15343 GCA_036244855.1 Temnopleurus reevesii | reverse complement strand
TTCTTGACATCAATTGTCAAGGAATTTCATAGGATGGTTGTAAAAAAATACATCACTGTTGGGTGATTCTCATTTTTATTCCTATCACACATATTCAATAACAGTTGGCATATCTGTTATTGCGAATTGATCCATAGCAAGGTTTTACTTTTGTGTCCAGTGCACTTCATCTAGTAGCATCTTTGTTCTCTGACATCGGTCTGCAAACAGAAAGAATAACACTCCGCGCTCCTTTACCAGAGCACACCTGATAAATATCAACCCATTGACTTCTGGAAAAAGGTAGTTCTTACACAAAGTCTATGGGTAATGCAGAATTTAGTAGTCGATGGGTTAAAGGAGACCACCAGACCATCGATGGAGGTATGAGCCAACTTGGGAGCCAGGCTTCTGTGTAGCATCATCACCTGCAAATTGAGGTAAGAAAGAATAGAAATAATTTTACAGATACAGTCAAACCTAAATAAAGAGCAAGCTCTCGTTATAACAAGGTAATTTTACTGGTCCCATCTCTTCGTATCTAATTGTATTTTGGCCCTGATATAACAAAGTTTCAATATAAAGAGGTAATTTCTATAGTCCCAACGACCTCGTTATAACTAGGGGTGAATGTACAGAGTTTATTTTCAGGTAGTAAGCATCAAAAGATTTCATTCATTTAACATTTGATGTCCATTTTCTCTGTTGCATCAAATCAACATATTTTTTCCAGACACACCCTAATCACATAATATATTGGATACATTCCACCCCCAAATGACGGTGTATGGTAGCTAAATAAGTATGGGCAATGGCAGAGATGCCAATCATTCCGGAACATGCACTAGGTCAATACTATCCTCCCATGGTAGAATGCCATTTCTAAATTTTTCTTGATTTTGAATTTTTGGCATGAAAGGATTCAGTCTAGAATAGTTTTCATGTGACACATTCAGCTTACTGAAAAAAAAAGATTAAAATCCCCATTTTTCGTAACTACAGGATAAATTTTGTACTTACCCACATGAAATGATCAATATCTCAGAATGTTCCGAATGTTAGATACTGCATGCCTAATTCAGCAGTGGCATCGTTTTTACATTTTTGTGTTGCACGATTTATTTGACAATCAATTTCAAGAGGACATAATATGATTGAGGCAAAATTTTGTTTATACCTTGGGCAATTGTTGCAAGTTGCTTGATTTCTGTATCGCTGAGTTTCAACATGGTTTTCAGCACCGGTATAAGACGACCCTTTTCATCACCTTGTGGTAAAGAAACAAACTGTGGAGAGAAAAGAAAGAAAGATGATCTTAAAATGAGCAATGCAAAGAAGGTCCTTGGTATAGCACATTTATTAGTATAACAGGGAAAAGGAAATGGATATGGGGTAACCAATATTACCTCCTAAAACCAGACTTCTCTGCAAGAAGTTTTCACTATACTGCAGTTGGAATCATAGATTAAAGTGTACATACGTAGAGGTCAGATTTATATTCTGTGTAAATTGATTCCAACGTGTCAAAGGGGGGAAGAAGAAGAGGTAGGGAAATGAGGAAGATACATGGAAAGAGAACAAAGAAAAAGGAAGAGAAAAAGATAGAATAGGAAAAGGAAGAGGAGGAACAAAAAGGTAGAAAATTGTAGAGAAAGAACAAGAACAGTAATAAAACAAGGAAGATGATGGAATATGAAACAAAAGGGGAAAGGAAGAGAAATGGAAGAGCCAGAGAAATATGTAAAAGAGAAAGAGGAGGAGTAGTGATAGAAAAAGGAAGAGCAAATAAAAGAGAGAGAGAGAGAGACAAAGAAAGAGCAAAAGTAAAAAGATGAGGAGGAGGAGGAGCAAGGAAGAGTAGAGGGAGAGAGAGAAATTTTTTTTGAAAAGATGGAGGATAAGGATGATGAGGAAGAAGTAGATGTCCAAGATAAAAAAAGATGACTCACTTTAAGCACCACATTCTTGAGATATTCCATGTTTGATATTGCATTTTCCCTGGCCTGATTTCTCTCCAGTCTCCTGATCTCTTCCTTTAACACCTTGGCCTGCTCTGTTAGCCTCAAGATGGCTGCTTCGTTCTCTCCAGTGATCTACATGGAAAAAAAGAACAAATAACCAGGATAATATATAGAATAAAATGTCATAATTACAGTGCGGATGGGTTGCAATTGTAAACGATTTGAATTTCTACCTACTTAAAAACCCTTTGAAACACACCTAGGAAATAAATACCAGGCAAAACAATTTCTTCATGAAATATTAATAAACTTCATGTAAAGTACGCTGGCTTGGATGCATTTGTTTATTGCAATTTCAACTGGCATTTTCAATTCAAGGCACTAACAGGCATTTTGCTTAAATTTAGCCTATGGTTGTCTACATAGTCATCCAATTTGTATAGAGAAAGACTGTAGTTACAGGAGTCGAAATAGGATTTCATTAGCGCATCATTCACATGCACAAGGCAATTTTGATGAAGGGCATTTCTCAACTCAAAGCAAAACAATAGAGAACCAGGAAATCCAAAGACAGTACCGACAGCAATTGCCTTGGACTTATTCCAACCCTGCAGGAAAAATAGTTTTACAAATTTACATATTTCTAGAAAAACAAAAGATTGAAAATGATAAAAGATTATATTTTCTTCCCATTCATAACACTGTATAAGCCAATATTTTAGCATCAGATATTTTGCGATTTCAGACTAGTTTGACACATTGGCATGTTGTTATTTTCACGATTTTGACAGTGTCTGTACACATATGAATAAGCATACTACAGTGAAACCGCTTTATAACAAGGTCCTTAGGACCATGAAAATTACCTTGCTATATCAGCTTCATCACTATATCAGGGTAAAAAAACAAAGAACTATAAAGAGTTGGGACTAATAAAATCACCTTGTTATAACAGGTATCTCGCTATATCCGACCTCTTTATAATGAGGTTCCACTGTATAGAGTGGAAATTTCCATGAGGCCAAAACCATGAAATTAGCGAAAATAAAACCACTGGGATAATTTCAGCTAAAACAGTAGTCGAGTGGTATGAAGTAACTAAAAGTGTGTTCACCTCTGTGAAGTGATCAATCCTATGTTGTGCAGCGGTCAGTTGATTCTTCAACTGTTCCTCCTCGGCCGTTGAACTGACCGCGCTGAAGATGCTCTGCCGGTCATCCGTCGGTGATGACAGGAGCTGTGCAAAGGGAACAGAGGGCGGAGCTTGGGTGGAGGTCTGCGTGCTGATTGGTGGAAGAGAGGGGCGAGTCTTGCCGAGAGGGATCTCTGTGTCTGTGTGCTCCATACCCTGGAAAGATATATCAAGGATTACGACAAAATTTCTTTGAGATACTTCATGAATCGAAAGTTATAGCCTTTACACAATGTATACATGATTTTGGTAATTTCTCAACAAGAGAGGGAAATGACTGTGCACACAAAATAATAGAATGAGACCTTACATTGGAAAATTTCTTAAATCAAGGTCCGTTTTCATTTTGCTTCATGAAATACAGCTACCAGTAACACCCAGCACCTTTACAGGGGTTAAGCATGATTTTCTTGTTGAAGGAACTTGATGCTGTACCTGGATTCTAATCAATGACCTTGTAATGAGGTAAGAACCACATAGCCATAAGACTACAATTTTTTTTAAACATGAAAATTGATATATCAATCCATTAGATTCAACCAAACGTCCACAGACGTCTATTAGAATTCTGTAAAAATTTCATATTATAAACCAACATTTACCAAATTTAGAAAAAATGGTGCATTTATTTTACCAGTATCTGAACTTACTTCAGCCTGTTCTCGCTCCCCTTGGGCTGTCCTGATGGCAGACTCTAGAGGGCTCTCTTTACTTGATTCCACTGGAGTGCGCGTTGGCACGACAACCATGCTGTTATTCCTTTGTATCTCTTGCTGTGCGCGATAAAGCTGGTTCTCTGTGGACTCTAGCTGGCGCTGTAGACTGTCCATTGTTCGGTGGTGATCATCCTGTAACTGCCTCATTTGGGTCTAGGAATTAAGAGCAAAATTGTAATTTGTCTGAAGGCACAATACATATGTGAAACATGCACACCAACCAGTAAAGTTAAGTCTTCACTTTTTCAGTCCTTTCGTGGTTGCTCAGAAATTTATGAAAGTGATGGAATTTTATTCTATTGTTGTTCCATGGTAATAGCACATGTTCTTCTTTTCATTTTGATATTCTGCTTCATACAATATACATGTAACTCCCCTAAATTATTTGTTCCCCAAAATCCCATAAACTTTGGCAATCATTGACCTAAACAAGTTTGTTTTGGGCAGAGTTGACTATACTAAATGCTTTTAAGGCTGGCGTTATCAACTGTATTTGTGTGGCAAAGCCTTTGCTATATTTTTAGTACATTGCCTATGGTACAAGATTGTTAAAAAAAGCAATTTTCACCAAAAAACGACGAAAAATGGTTCATCAAGCACTGAATTTACCTTGAAGGATGTTGTCAAGGCTTCGTTCTGAGCAGTCAACTCTTTCACAGATTCTGTGTGCTCGATGTTTCTAGCGTGACTCTCAATGCGCAGCTTCTCTAATCTACAAGGAGACAAATAAGAGCAGAGTGGTGTGATAAAATGGCAAAATTATCTTATAGGAGGAATAGTTCATAAATAAATCTGAGCTGCGTTTTGCCAAGATATGAAAGATTTATGAATTATTTTTTTAGAACGACTTTCAGAACAACCGATATCAACTCTTGCACTGATTGGGGACCGGTTGGATGTGACCATACGGTCAATTGAGCATTGAGTGCCTTAACTGCTGCACCTTGCTGGAATACTCTCCAGGGAGTGGAAAAATGTGCATACATTTTATGCATGCATGTCAGAATCCAATAAACCCGGGTAATAATAGCTCTATGTCATTGCAGGGCCTGCTGGGAGAACAGTTCAAAGAACTGAAGCGGCCCCCTGGGTAAATAAGACGCATTATTATTATTATTATTATTACTGAACATGCGTAATATCTTTGATCAGCACAAGAACTAAACCAGTTGTTCTTAAAGTAGTTTGTATCTTGGTGAAACACCGCCAAGGGCTGGGTTTCATATAGCTGTTCCGATTGTTATGCACAACTCTATGTTTGACTGGTGATCCTTTCTTTGGGGCTAACTCAGTGGCATAGGGGTATTAGGAAAGGAGATTTCAATAACCCTAATCAAGGGTAAGTGTTTGGAAAAATATTTTGGGGTGGAATTCATGCTGCAGATTTCACATGAGTAAGAAATTGCAGAAAATGGTGATTTAAATATTACAAATAGCAAAAATCTTCACCAAATTGAAATACTATTAGAGCATAGAAATACCAGTACAAATATATAACTCATGTACCTACAGTATGCCCAGAAATAAAGTTTAAATTGTACCACCATGTCCTGCGAGCTTGCATGTATATTGAATGGGCTTCAGTGGGAAATGGTGGGACAATGTAAGCTTTATATCTGTCCATACTGTATTTAAATGCACATGTTACATTGACACTGTACAAGAACTTTTATCCATATGGATACCATGGTATTCAATTCATTCAGATTTATATACAGCTTCTAAAAAGTCATTAAGGGGGTGTTGCTCAAAAGTTGCAATTGATCGCAATTTGCAGTTGATCAGGACGCGCCAATCAAAATCATTGTTTCATGCGTGTCTTGCAAAATGCGCATACTGTATAACAATTTGCAGTTGCAGTTGATTTGCAGTTGATTTTGAACAAAACCCCTAAAAGTGTATTGTTGACTATGTGGGAACTAGAGATTATTGAAACTGGAAAATACCTCTCTCTGGCAACACCTTCCTTAGCCTCCATATCCTGTATCATCTCGCTATGTCTCCCTAGCAACCGATCGTGTTCCCCTTGCAGCAGCTCATGCTCCGTCGTCAAGGCAAGCATCTTATCTCCCGTCTCCTTGAGTTTGCTCCGCAGCGCCTGGATCATCTTCTCAGACTCCTCCTTCTCCCTAGCGTCCATCGCCGCGGTAACAGGATTCGCTTCCCTCGTCTTCTGTTGCTTGCGGACGCTGTGAACTCTGACCTGTGATGAGAGTGTGTGAGAGAGATAGGAAAAATAAAAAATTATACGTATAGTGGAAATCCAGTTATCAGATAACATGGTAATATCGGAAACGTATTGAAATCGCGCACATACAGAATTATGCGGGCATGTTGAAGTGTAGCAATTACAGCAATAGCGGACTGTTTTGAATGATGAGATCTAAAAACATTTCAGTCTTTTTTTTGTTATTGTAAAAACAGCAAGATATTGACAAAGTTTTTTTTTTGGTGAAATCATGAAGTGTCGGGTATTGGATTCACCAGTATATGTGAAGAGTCAACCTTGCTAAAATTAAATCTATTGGGACTGAAGAAAGAGAAAATTTGACCTAAAAACAATCTGGTATGTTGGCTAAATCAGAAAAAAGTTCGCCTCACAGCAGGAGATCCCGGGTTGGATTCCTGGCAGCATCATATCAAAGACGATAAAAAATGGGAGTTGCTAATATCTTGTATGGTGCTAAATAAGATAGAAAGGAGCAACATTGAACGGGCCCTGCTCAGCAACTGCAAGGCTGAAAATCTTAATGGACAAGAAGTCTTTCATTTTCGATTGGAATTTGAAATTGACCTAATAATAACATTTATCACTTTATAATTCATCATGACGAAAAAAAAACCATCAGAAAACAGAGACAAGAGGACTTCGTAAGACCATTGACCTTGGCGATTATTGGATTGTAAATGTGTCAAGTTTGACACTTTTTCCAAGAAAACCATATTAAGATGCACACATTTCTTTAAAATTAAATAAAAATAAACAAAAACATGTTTACCTTGTAACTCTCAAACTCAGCCTGACATGCAGTCAATTCACTGTGCGCTAGATCCAAATCCTCTTGGAACATAGTG
The DNA here is from genome assembly GCA_036244855.1 of Temnopleurus reevesii. Taxonomy (NCBI): domain Eukaryota; kingdom Metazoa; phylum Echinodermata; class Echinoidea; order Temnopleuroida; family Temnopleuridae; genus Temnopleurus; species Temnopleurus reevesii. Next base: position 8,420 of record BQKZ01012295.1, on the reverse strand, counting down.
ACCTTCTGCTCCAGACTACGTATGGTTCTCATGTTCGCCTCGTTAGATGTTCGCATCTGAGAGATAATAATAATAATAGTTATAGCGGTAGAAGACTTTATTACTGTATATGCTAAAAGAATACTCTTTATGCTGGGGCATCTTGGAACATAGTGACCTTTTGCTCCAGACTACGCATAGTTCTCATGTTTGCCTCGTTAGATGAACGCATCTGAGAAATAGGAATTAAATGAGATAATAAAGATTTCATAATATACAAACAACAACATGTAACTTATTTGAAACACACTGTAATAAATTTCATACATGACTGATTTTAGTCAAAATAATCATGTCTCTCATGCAAATACACGTCTAGAGAATTGTGACCATTATGAAGGGGTACAATAAAAAGTGATCGATTACTCTTTTTGAGTGGTTAAACCCATGGAATTACCAAAGAGACAGATGTGATTTGAGAAATCATCAGAAATCATCTTACTGTCCTCTTCAATGAAAATTTGTTAATAACTCAGATCCCTACCTTCAGATATGATTTAAGATCAGACATACAAGGGGAAATTTATGAAAGTACCCAGGTAACTTCACTAGGACAACAATATTTGATAACTGAGATCCCTACCTGGTCTCTGAGTCTCTGGCTCTCGGCGGCCATCTTGGCTTGTTCCATCTTGCAGTCCTCGGCCTGTTGGTTGAGATATTCCACCTGGCCATGGAGGGCAGCCTCCGCACTCCTCTGCTCGCTCTCCGTCTTCTTGAGGTCGGCAAGCTCCTTCTTCGTCTTCATCAGCATCCCTTTAATCTTGTTAGCTCGCTCCTCGGCCTGCTCACGCTGGTTACCTACGGCAACTGTAAAGTTCAAGAAGAACCAATCATGACATGATATCTCTTTAAAAAGAATTTGCATTGTTACTAGAGAGTTGTAATTGATCAGCACATGCCAATCAAAGTTATTGTTTCACGGACATCTTGTTAGAAGCAAAACTCACGCATGAATTTACAACAAATTTTCAATTGATTGCAACTTTCTGGCAGCATCCCATACAACAAAGAAAACAATAAGACATTGCAATTATCAAAGAACTGAAGTCTGATAGTTTCTTCAATATTTCTCTTTCAACCTTTTACCTTGACCTCCAGAGAATAGACAAAGGTAACAATTTAATGGTTCCAGCATTTGAAATTGTAATTTCATTATTATGGTATGTACAATGTCAGGCACTAAATATTGCCATCCCTGTTTTTGATTGCTACATTTAAACAAGATCTCATTCAAGGGTTTATATTGATGTAACATTACAAGTCTTATCTTTAAAGCACAGTTCACTTTATTTTTCTGTAAATCAAAACTGAACTTTGTGTGAATGCTGAAACAATCTGTGTCTTACCAACTTCATTCTGCATAGCCTCTAGTCTCTTTTCCAGACTGTCAACTTCTGTTGTAATGTTTGTAATCTTGGCGTCTTTCTCGTTTATGGTTGCATTCAGATTAGAAACGGTTCTCTCGTAGTCGGCAATCTCAAGGTCCATTAAGTTACTCTGGCCAGCTTCCTGTAAATCAATGAATTATTCATGTAATCCCAAAGAAGACGTTCACTTTTATTATTACAACAATTTTATGTAAAAAGAAAATTTGCAGCTGAAGCAGTCCTTCAAGATCTGTTTTTATGCTAAGTCTTTTTTTTTCTCTTGAAAATCTAAGAGGGTGTTGTTCAAAATCAACTGCAAATCTGCAAATTGTAACGCGAATTTTCAATCGCGCACAGTTTGCTCATATAACAATGATTTTGATTGTCACGTTCCGATCAACTGCATCTTTTGAACAACACCCCCCCAAGACTTTTGGGGATGGGGAGGAGTCATATTTCTAATGAAATTGCAACATCCTCACATAAATTTCAAACATGATATACTTGAAAAAAAAAAACCTTTTTAAAACATGAAATTAACAACTTGTTTTATATAAATTTTGTAAAAATGTACATATGATAGGTGTCTCAAGTAGATGAGGCAGACACAGAGTGCTTCGAATGGTATTCTTGCCAAGACGTGTGAACTTCTTGTGCCATCCTCTTAACATTGACACAAACTTGTTAAGAGGGTGGCACAAGAAGTTAAGACATCTTAGTAAAAAGAGGATAGCTAAGACCATTTTGAGCAACAGGCCCCTGATTTACAATTACTCAAATAAGACATGAAACATATTCCAGAAAATTATCGGTAAATATACTCACTTTGAGAGCAGCCTCTAGTTTCCTTGTTGTGTTGTCATGTGTAATTGTCTGTTCTTTCAATGACTTCTCAAGAGACTGTACTTTCTCAGTTGCCTGCAAAATCATAAAACATTTCATGATGAACAATGATCAATGAATTTCACTTTGAAAGAATTTTGCGTCAGTTGATGAGAAGATTTTAACACATCCAAGTTTTCATTTTTATGAGCTTTGATATAATCAAAATGAAATTTGAAGTTTCACTTCCTTTTTAATCATGACATAGTAAAAAATAAAAACCAGTGGGTTAATTCATAATGTGCAACTGTGCACTGATTTTGTAGCAAAGATAAATACAAATCAACATCATCGTCATTTGATATTGAAAAATGAGAAATCTACACCTCATGAAAAAATACTCCACAAATATGTACAAAAAACAACCAAACAATAAAAAGTGTCAGAAATGAGACATACATGTAATCTAGGCAATGAAAATCTGAATTTCTCTCATGTGCTGCCAATTCCTTGTCTTTTCTTGTAATAAGCCACATTTGAAGACAGTGGAGAAAGTACCTAAATACATTAATCCCATACAGTATTATCAGAATAAGCTATAATGGAAATTGTAGGCCAATATGTTTGCAGCTATTGTAATACACACAGGTTCACTGCAAGGTGAACCTCTTATACGGAGGTTTGAAAATACCGTCTTTTTCTCCAAATAATTCATACCACACATGCACCTGCAAAACTAGTTCTCAGCATAAGAAAATTGAATTTTTAAAATGAGTACCAGAGTAAAAGAATCAATTTATATGCTCGATGAATAAGCTTCAATAGAACTTGTGTGCAAAGCGTATAATCATGGCTTCCTAACATGGCTGAAACACAAAGGCTTCAATGCACTTGGGAACTTCCCCTGCCGAGATCTTAAAACATTTTTAATTACCTCTTTGAGTTGGCTCTCTTTCTCCCCCTTCTCTCTGCGTTCCGTATCTCTCTCCTCCTCGGCGATGGTTGCCCGACTCCTCATCTCGGCCACGCTCCTCTCCAACGTCTTCATCTCCTTGTCTTGAGCATCTAGTCTCTGGACTAGCTCCTCTTTGAGCTGCTTGGTTTGGGTACACTCCATAGAGAGGTTCTAAACAGGGGAGAAGCAGCAATAACGTAATTTTAATGTGGCAGAAACTACTTGAATAATGTGCTCACCATTATGAGGCAGATACAATGTAATCAATCTGCCATTACAAAAAACCCTGACCCCTCCTGGGTTGTGTTTCATAAAAGTTGTGCGTAGATCTACGTACGACTCTATGACTGGTGACCCTTTCATTGGTGGGATTCAGTGCCAAAGGATTAACATTGAATGCAAGAAAGGGTTACCAGTCGTTCATAGAATCTAGCCAAGATCTACGCACAGCTTTACGAAACACAACCCCGCTACGTCTAGGTCCCATCGTTCAACAATTCGTAATAATCAATAGTTAAAATACTTTTTACAAAACATTCCCATAGTGCCAAGATAAATTGTACTTTCAAATAGGAATAATAAACGGGCTGGGGAAAGTTTATAAAAAGAAACCACACTTACATGCAGGTCATGCTGTGTTTCTCCAATCTGTTTTTCCAGTTCTTTAATCCTTCAAAATGAAAACAAACAAAAGAGAAGACAAGTTAAAAGGTTAACCTGTAATCCAAAATTACAGATACTTAAAGAAGGAACTTCTTGCAGGATTAATATACTATCCTGATTTTCCAAGGACAATGGAATTCATAAAAATGATAATGGGCTCTTACATTGCACCGAAAAAAAAGCACTCTGGATTCTGCCGTTACAATGAATCTCTCTTTAGTACTGTACATTAACATAGATTGTTATGTACATTTAGATTTTTCACTGTGCTGTCTCATAATGCTATAACGAATTCAAATAAGGGTAAGAAATCGAAACACTTAGCAGCTAAACACTATTTATACATGGTCTTGCAAAAAGGCCAGAAATAATTGGAGATCATATCCAGACAATACAGAGATTCAGATAACAAAAGCTGAATTGAAGTAATAAGAGATTATCATTTTGTAAACTCACCTCTCAACTTTTGCCTCCACATCATCTTGCAGCTTCTCATACTCATTGTGTAGACTCTGTTAACAGAAAAAAAGATAATAAACAGTTTTAGAGATATGATATTGAAAAGAAAGAAATAGAGATCTACTAATTTGTGCAAATTACCATGACATTAAATCGTATTCTGAAATCACCGACATAACAATATTTTTTCAGATAAGAAAAGCACAAACAAGATCCTCAATGTCATAAAATTTGATGAAATGAAAAGATAGAAATGATAGATAAGATGGAGAAGAATATGATGGAGTAGAGCATAAGAGAGAGGATGAAGAAGAGTAGCTAGAAGAGGATGAGGAAAAGAGGACGAAGAAAAGGAGGAGGAAGAAGATGGGGAAATAAAGAATAAGGAGAAACTAGCCTGAATACCAAAAATATACACAGAGATAAATTTAGGTCATCTCTGTTTGCTTGCTACAGGTGATCTCAGTGATAATAGGAATGAAAGTATTGGTCACCAATACCAATATCGATTGATTGATTGATTGCTTAGGGTTTAATGACACAATCAACACAATGTGCCATATAAGTGTCAAGCTTGTAGTAAAGATATACATTAATGAGTTTGAAAAGTTATTGGGGTAACTACTTTCCTGGGAAAATTCCCTACTCTTTTCTAACAGGAAAGCAAATTCTTCAACATGCAAATAGTGCTCCTCTCCTTCATATGCGACCGACGGCTTGGAGTCTCCTCCGAAAAACCATAATACCCATATCGAAACAAACCTGATAATTTTCCATATGTTGATGACTACCAGACAGCTTAGTTTCCAGTGACTCATATTTCTGTCTCAAACTCTCAATTTCAGACTGTGCTTGTTCCTTCTCCTGAGATACAGCAAGCATCTGATAGAGCAATGAAAATAAGGAAGATAATGATTGATTAATACAATTCTGACCCTGTCTCTGCGCCCTCAAAAGAAAAAATGTTTGTTCTCTAATGAGGGTGTTTAAACAAAAAACTTTGATTGGAAGGACGAAATAGGTTGATTTACATTCTATAAGTACAACATGTACTGCAATAATCTATTGACATTTGGTTTTCATGATATAAAAGAACATTCTAAATTTTAACTGCGATGCACAAAGACATATCAGTTGAGCTAATGAGTTCTAATGAATTCTCCCTTTATTGATAACATCCCAGAATTAAAGCATGTAAAAATACACTGTACACAGGTGGATGAGTAATATTGTATTATTCTGAACAATTACAGAGGCTGACATATTTCTATATCCCTTAATCAATGTTAACTGCTACATATTTAGATTTTCATGTGGATTGGCTAAAATGTAAATCACTAATTGCTTTGCACATATGCCACATTATTCCATTTCACAACTTTCTTAATGCAAAAGTCATTTTTTTGGAATAAAGTACACTATTTTACGAAACACTGTCATGTATACCTTGTAAATATTGTTTTGTCGAATCTATATTCACTTTTGATTGTCCTATCTTTTGTCAGTTTGAGAGCTAATGAAATGGAAATAATTAGATCAATCAATTCTAGCAATGAGCATTCAACATATTCAACAAAGCAAAATGAAAATTCTAGTCCCGTTAGAGGGTGATTAAATTTGTGGTTGAATAATCTTTTGTTGCACATCTCACCTGCTTCTTGTTTAGATCAAGTTCTTTCTTGGCTTTCAGAGCAACAGCTTTCATCTTCTGCAATTTATCTTCAGAATCTTTCATTGATTTTTTCAAAGAATCTATGTCGATAAAAAACAAAAATGATATCAAAGACAAATGCAAAAGTGGTATCATAAATCAGGATAGAGGATATATATAATATAATGTTCCTCTTGGTCTAGCTTCTCTAAACATATCTTAAAAAGTTGGGATGGAAATACATCATCAATAATAATTGACATGAATATTTTCAAAAAGACAGCAAAAGGAATTTAAACTTTATAAATATTTGAAGAGTCTTGTTTGTTTATACACAAGAAATATAAGGATGACAACTGCCAGTCCTTGAAGAAAAAAAACCATCCGATTCTAGACTGTTTTGTCATAATTTGGAAATTACATTGCATATTTTTGCATATTTTTTTGAAAGATAAAAAGTCAGAGAGCCGCGTGCTAACAAATTGTAGCACCGCAGAAGATCTCGAAATTTGACAAGGAGGCACCTCCCGGCCTAGTCTTAATTGTGAAGATAAGCAAAAGTAGAAAGTTACTATATGACCTACATTGTTTGAAAATGGTCCTGTTAAAAATATATAGATTCTTGCTGTATGTGTATAAGTGACATCAAATCCTACCTATTTGCTGCTGGTTATCTTCACTGTGACTGGTTGATCTCTGTAGAGATTCCTCTTCCAACTGCCCTTTCTGGAAAAAAAAAAGATTTAAACAAAGGTTACTGAATTTTTCAGCGATGTAAAGGTATAGTTGCTTCTTGCTACAGTTTCTGCAAATCATACTACTGGTGATGATGATGATAACGATGATAATGATAGAAAGAATTTTCTTTTTTCTCATAATATCCTAACATAGTCAGTCTATCTTAGATTTTAACTCAATAAAAAAAATTGATGAAACAAATGAAGTGACTTCCACAACACACGCACACACATACTCTCTCTATCCTCCTATTAGTCATTTCTCAGATATTCTTGCTTAGATATTCATCAAATTTTTCATTCTGAGATCTCTACTCATAAACCACTGATTTACTTGATTTGAACATTTTCAAAGTTGACAGGTATACCTGCTAAGTTGAAATATATTTCTGAGCTCATCTTTCCACGATTTTACAACAATTTACTCACCTGAGCATTGGGTTCGGCGACTGTTTCTCTGAATTAAGTAATTTGCTCAGTGACATTATCTTTCTGAGATTTCAACTCAATGACCATTCATTTTCTCACTTCATCTTTGAACTCAGCCATTGTTTTACATAATCTCTCTAAGATCATTCTTCAACATTTCATGTGGTCTATTACTGTTTCACTCACCTGAGCATTGAGTTCAGCCACTGTTTCTCTGAGTTGAGTCATCTGTTCAGTGACATCCTCTTTCTGAGATCTTAGCTCGTCCACTGTAGATTTGAGACTATCATTCTCAGATGTTCGCTCATCAAGTTTAGACTGCAACATGAATAGGCAAGGAAAACAGAATTCTTACTGTCATTCTTTCTTTTGAAAAGGCATTATTAATCAACTTTTAGTTTCATATCAGTAGCTAAAAATTTTGATAGGAGGCATCTTTTTTAAAATAGAGCTGAAAGATAACCTTCCAGCAAGTTTCCAGCAAAAGCCCTACAATATCGTCAGAGATTCGAACCATTCTGGAATATGCAAAAGGATAGCAAATAAAATGTATACCACTATACAGCTCAACAAAATATTTTCTGATGAGATAAAGGATGATAATAATAATTATTTGCTCTCTGTTACGAGGAAATATTTGGTTCAGCTGTTTGGTGATGCACAGGTTAGTTTCTATCTTCATTCCTATTCTGGAAGATGGACCTCTCTGTCATGCATATGTGAACAAGACAAGTTTGGAAAGATAACCAACCTGCATCGTTTGCATTTGGCCAATCAGCTTCTGCCTGGTGACCTCAAGGTCGTTGACCTGACGTGTGATGTCACTCTCCTTTTGACCTATGACCTCATTTTGATGCATGGCCGTCTCCAAGTCGGAATAGAGGGCGTCCTTTTCAGAGACTACTTCATCTAGACGAGTCTGTAGGCTGCTGTTAGTCTTTTGGAGTTGTGCGATTGTTTCATTCAGTGATGTGATTTGATCTATTGAAATGGAAAATAGTCATCAAAGCTCTCTCATAACCACACATTTGACATATAGGTGGGGCTAATGATCTGTTGAGGGAAAGAGCTCTCAGGAAGGCAACATTAACCTTAAATTATGACTCAAATTTGCAATATTTCCTACTTATCCCTTCTTAAAAGGTTTGAAAATTAGATTAACCAAAAGAATACTGAAAAAAAAACCCTGAAGAAATATGAAATTAGAACTAGTAACTTTATCTTCATGAATAGCTGTTTCATATTCATTAGCTACATTGTAATTTGTTCCAATAAAATGTTTATACCTCCAAAAT
>BQKZ01012294.1:0-14150 GCA_036244855.1 Temnopleurus reevesii | reverse complement strand
ACTCAGCATCTGATCTCTGAAACTTTCCGGATGAAAGTAGAACTAATGATGCAGATCTGATACCAAAGTACATGTAGGATTGTGAAAAAAAATTAGTACATGTGTCTTAAAAATATCATAAAATTTGCATCAACTTATGAAAACATGGGCTTAGTATTATAAAATAATCATGTCCTTCCCTCCAAATGAATAATGATTTGGAGGTTGGCATTATTAACAAATATCAAGGGCACTTGCTTTTCATCATTAAATCCTGTATACAAAGGCCACTTGACTCAAGGATGAAATTTTGGACGGCTTATCTTTACGGAAGGGAGTAAAAACGTTAGATTTATGAGAAATGGAGGGAAAACTACTAATCTTTGCATAAAATCACTGTTCGAATTTTCATTATTTTCATCATCTGCACAATAATGCCTTCAAATACAAAAAATCCTTTCATGTTTAAACCTTTGAAGCCTTTCTTGTGTTGAACCTACAATTTAAGTGTAAATTGCTTTCATCAAGTTTGAATCTGCTTCTTGATGCAGACATATCTCTGATGGTATTCAATCTACTTTGCATTTTCCTTCATATTAATGAGTGTAAAATCTGTCAAGCTGTGTAGAAAGTCCACTATCCATGAGAAGATATTGGTACAGGATTCAAATACAATAAAAACCATCTAAGCAGTAACCTACATGTATCTATGGACTATATATCAACGGTTCCAGAATATGCATGAGGTGTATTTTCTTATGAATTAAAGGTTTTCATCGCAATTGAATGGCTGACAGTACAATTATTGTTGCCGTGTTCTTTTTACTTTTGTACAGCAGTTGCGTCATCCGCATTCTAATATTTTACATCATGCATATTCAGGAATGGTTGCCATCTCTGCAATAGTTACCAGATGTCTTTATTGTTGACACATGTTACTTCCCTTTTGATAAGATTGTTCATTACATAACTTCTTAATAAAGGCCACCTATCTAAAGTGACCACTCTTTTTCTTTCTTGATTACATATAAGTGTAAAAGTCAGAAAGAACTTTTTTTCTTCTGAAGTTGTGTGCTGTAAATCTTTGATCTTGGCCGGTGTCTCACCAAATCAATCTTCAAGTTACAAACGAGTAAGTTAACAAGTGTTCTCTGACTGGAAACTGAAACCCATTTTCCAGGTTTTCCAGGTGAAGCAGGAACCCTGAACTTCTACATCTTCATTTCCTTGGGGTGACAATGGTAGTCAGGTTTGAGAATGGTCTAGCGGATCTCAGTAATAAAATCATGAAGAGAGTCCTTCATTTGGAATGCATAATTTTAAGTCCGACTCATTAATGTTATGATCTAGCTTTCGGGCTCAGCCCTCTCCTTCCCATGTTTCTCCACAGCCCACTGTATAGCCCAGATGGCTAACGGCCTCATGTAGCCTAGAGACCGGTAGATCTTCTTGGCTGTGTAGGCCTCAGGGACCTGGAAGGCGAGACCAGACTGTTCGTAGCACACGGTGTAGCATCCCTTAGCTGTACGGAAGCCTTCCTCCCACATACCCTGCAAAAGAGAGACGATGTGTTTGTTACAAGAATGTAAAACTTTCAAAGAAAGAATGAACATTTTAAAAAACTACAATCCATTCTTACCACTGATTACAAATGTAAATTGAGAATGGATGGGGGCGCTGCATTGTTTTCACCGGGAATAAGTAATAATGTGATGGGAAGTTCACTTCCATTGCAGATTTGAATGTTGTGTGTTAATCAGACAACTGGTTTAACATTCATTAATTTTATTTGACAATTAAATTTAATTTGAATTTCATTTATTTAATTCAAAATACATGTAAAGGCGAACATATACAGAGTAAAGAAGATATAGAATGTAACAGAATGAGGAGACAGCTACATGTAGAAAGACAAAGGTGCTGTCACCAAATATAATGAAACTCCTCCTATTCATAAACCTTTAAACCATAAATTTAAACAGTACTTTTATCATTTGATGCAGTCAAATTAAAAATGGGCAAGGAATAATAGTTAGAATTCTCAGCCAAATAAAGAATGGGACCTTACCTCTTGTATCATGTTACCAGCGAGTCCATAGTTGGTCCCGACCCACACCTCCTCCCCCTGCAGACTGGTATGATCAGCCTTCCCGCTCGGTCTCATCCCGTTGATTGCACCAAAGTTCCCCTCCTTCGTCTTCATCACATTCATCTCAAAGACGGTCCGCAACGCAGACCTGACGTGGTCTACTTGGAAGACCTGGTCCCGCTCTGGGACCAGATCACAGGCTCGCAGGTACCAGTGACCGCAGGTCTGGTCCGCCATGATGCTGTCGTGGTAGCTCTGGTCACTGCTGTCGTAGTTGAAGTATTTTCCTGTAACAAAGAAATGTGGTAGAGTATTGTAACTGCAGCGATACAGTAACATCAGAACAGAGAATTTATCTTGCATGATAAGATTTCCCCTTAGAAAGTGTGTAAAATGTTGTCTCAAATTATGTGCTGGTATATTATGGATGCAATTGAAAGATCTCACAGAACTTTGCTAGCTCTAGTTTAATTCACATTTGAAATGGAATGCCATAACAAATCTTAGGAACAATCAATAATACATAGTTCGATGAAATGTTCAACAACATTATCTCCAAGATATATTACAATAATAATAATAATAATAATAATATTAATACATGGATCTTATAGAGCGCACTTTCCATCCTAATTAGATGCTCAAGACGCTCAGAGCAAATCAATTGAAGTGATGAAATACAAATAAACTGAATACAAGGCAATGAAAGTCAAAAGGCACCCTGTTGATCTTACATAATTTCCAATGACAAGAAAAAGCCTAAAAACTTCATTGAGGCTCTAAAATTGTGATGTAATTTAAAAGCATGAAAAAGCGATGTGCTGTGCCATGATGGCATACTTTTTTGGCATTATCGTGAAACAGTCCACCCCTCCATAGACTTACGTTCATTTAGTCAGCGGCGGTGGACTCACTGAATTTACATAGGCTTTGTACACAAAAGAGATGCACACAGGACAAAAGAGGTTGCTTATTTCACGAGATGGCCCACTTTTTCTCATGTTAACTATTAACTATATGGAATACAGGCTAATGAAAATGGTTTATAATACATACCATTCCATAGTTCCTTCTCATAAGTAGCCTTCCCTTTCTGCAGAATCTCTGAGTATTGTCTCTTTGCATGCACATCATCAAAGATAACTGCCATCTCACACATACACTTCAAAGCTGCTAGGTACAGGCCTCCACAATATGCACTGAAAGAATGAATGAAATTAGATTTCATGAAATTTTAATAAGAGCAATGGAGTTCTTATAAATATAATCAGTATCTCTGGGTATTGTCTCTTTGCATGCACATCATCAAAGATAACTGCCATCTCACACATACACTTCAACGCTGCTAGGTACAGGCCTCCGCAATATGCACTGAGAAATGAAAAGTAACACAGTTTGTGAAAAAATTAAATCTTGCTCTGTAACAATGTACATGTAGCAATATTGAATGGCCTCAGGGCGACACAACAAATATCAATCGAATCGCAGATTAGGGTGATATATGTCAGTCCTGAAGCATTTCAATATTACTATTATTAACCAAATCAGACATCAAGAGCAAAATCAGAAAAATTCAAAATATATGAAATATCACTCGATCTCATTCACTTGGAAATGACTTGATATCACATTGAAATAAAGGCTTTCATACGAAGAACTACTATCTAAATATCAATTTGTACACCATTGTGACGTCATCAACAAGCGTCTTCATCAAGATCATGTCATTAACAAGTACGTGCATTTATATGTACTTGATTTTTACACGCATTTCATCATAGACTTTCTTAGCGGCCAATACAAGAAAATATTTCACCGGGCAACTCTGCTTTCGATCCAAATCGGGCGATAAGGTTTTAAAGTTGCCTTGCTAAGATGTCTGTTGCAATAAGTAATGCTGAATATTGACACGGGGGGTGTTTCATCAAGATTTGTCGCAGAGACAATTAGTCAGTGCTGACAAATTCATTGATTGTGATTGGATGAAAAGCACTATCGCTGACAGTTGCTATGGGCACTGTCGGAAAATGACTCCTTGTCGCTGCGACAAATCCTGATGAAACACCCCCCTGATGTGAACCATCAGAGAGTCACTGAGTCAATGCATCTTGCACATACATTTGTGCATATGTATTTCAACGTTGCAACATACAGACCCCTGCAATATGCATTGAGAATGTAAAGTAATAATCTATGCATCTTTATATAATAAATGTAACTAATTAACTCACCTAACCCATTTGGCCGTCCAGACATCATATGTTTGGTCCGCTGTACCAAAATGATCAATCATACATATGTGATGTATTTGAATGTATAAAACTCACCTAACCCCCTTGGCCGTCCATACATCATAGGTTTGATCCGCTGTACCAAAATGATCAATCAGTCCATCACCATTCTTGTCTTGACTATTGGCCTTAGCCATCACAGTCTGTAAGAAAAATGTGACGTGACATTGTATTCTTTATCAACAGCAATCAAAATCGAATAATGAAATTCAAATAGCATAATTGCTCTGCTTAAATTTGCAACATTTATTCTGAGTCTTATTACATTATTTTGTTTGTTTAACCCCCTAATCATTTTTCCCCAATGTATTTAAGAATAGGGAGGGGTGGAGGAAATATTGCCAATTTGAATATCTATTTAAGAAATGTTGGCATTTATCCTATGAAAATTAATTTTTAGGAAATGGCATGAAACTGGCATAGCAGCAATCACATTCCAACAAGTGCCATTGAATCAATACACATTTCAGTGGTATGTCGTGATTGTACTTGTTGTTTTGTTGGAATTTTCTGTCCAGACAATGGCAAAATTTAATATGCAGGTTCATAAAAGCAGCAAATGATGTGTCACTTTGCATTTTGGCCACATTAATACAAGGAATTCCCTATCTTTCGTTACATAATAGTCTCTGTACACCACAAGCACCATCTTTAGTTTCAAGAAGAAAGCAGTTACTGGGACAAACCACAAAAACAAGAATCGTTTGTTACAGATGGACTAACGTGTCCTCGACTCACCTTGCATTTTGGCCACATGAATTCAAGGAATTCCCTATCTTTGGTCGCAAAGTAGTCTCTGTACACCATAAGCACCATCTTTAAGTTCAAGTCTTTCCACTCCGCTGTGTCGTGAAGCCAGTAGCAATTTAACTTCAACCACGGGTCATCCTCTAAAATGAACAAAACATTAAATTCAATATTAGTATCATTATGCATAATATGTTCAGAAGATATAATTTAGTTCCCCTTTTCGAGTGTTTGACTTAATGTTTCCTGTTTCAATCAAAATCCACACACGGAATTTAAACATTTATCCCCAACTCAAGACTATGATTCTAGAATGAACTTTCTTGTCTTTTTTTTTGCTTCATTATCACTTCATTCTGCTTGAATATACGCTTGATGAAGTCTTTGATTAATAATTTTAATGTATCACTTTGACATTAATGTTAGTCAAACAGACGTAAACCAATCTGGAATTACTACCCACATTTGAAGGAGAAAATACATAACGCTTCACTAATTTGGGGCATATATCCCTCACTCAATACATTTTCTTTTATCTTTATTCTAAATTCTTAATTATTTACTTACTTCATTCTTTTCTTACATGTACTAAACTGAACTAAAAAAATGTAAAGGCCACAACAGGCACACTACTGGCAATGTGCAGGTTAGAGGGTCAAACTTCAGTTGACATACCTGGATTGCCTGCATCATGAGGCACACATCCAGCCGTCTTCCTGATAGATCTCAAACCGGATGATAGATCCTTGAATCCATCACTGTCTTCATGGTCGACATAGTTGCCTAGTCAGGATATAACAGGAGAGAAATTAATTTACTCGATTTGTCTACTTAAAATGTATTCTCCTGCCCTACACTTCCTACTCCTACTTTGCATCACCCTTCATCCTCCTCCCTATTCCCCTTCTCTCTCACCTCTTTCCTACTGCTCATTCTCCTCCCCTACAACTCTCTCCTTCCTATCTTCATACATATAGTGTTCATCACCGCCACAGGCGCCGAAATCACTACCACCACCATCACAACCCATCAAGATCATGATGATGATCATCATCATTATCATGTTTCATCACTACTAACCCCATCATCATTCATATCATTTCTATCGTCATCAACACTAATCATCATCAAGTTAATCTCTGCCCCACCTTCATCATCCTGTGACAATCCTGACAATTTGATTTGTATGTGTGCATGTCCTTGATTGTTACTTACCAAAGTCATACTGTATTGAAAGCTCTAGCTTGGGCCATAGCATAATGAGTGCATAGGATGCATAGAAATGGACATCATAGGTATTGTATATTATCATCATCACCATCATTATCATCATCGTTGCCATCATCATCATTATAATCCTCATAACAATCATAATCATCATCATCATCATCATCTTGACTCAATCTCATTTGTATATGCAAATAACAACATCTCCTTCACTGTACTTACCAAAGTCATACTGTATTGAAAGCTCTAGCTTGGGCCATAGCATGATGAGTGCATAGGATGCATAGAAATGGACATCATAGGTATTGTACATCCTGTATTCATGACCTGCCAAACAGAAAATTTAAGCCAATGTTAAATATTTGTTTGTCTATTACATTTTTATCAATCAGTTCTCCATAATTATGATAAATAATTTGTTCTACAGGTTAAGGAGGGCAATTCAAATAAGCTATCTAATTTTTCTGCAGGTACGACAATTAATTGTCTTCTTTTTTATTTCACCGTATGAACTACTCAAGATATAATTGGATGACAAATCAGATTTATATAATGGTAAGTTATTTTAGTAAGGTCCAATATATAGGGGACCAGGCAGAAATGTACAAAATTCATAAAAGGCAGAAATTATGATTTAAAAGTTGTCAAATATCCATGCAATTCTAATGCTCATGATGAAAATGTATAAAATGTTACAATAAAAAAAAAGATAAGAAAAAAATGTTGCTTTTCATAGTTACGGTCACTTACGA
This sequence comes from Temnopleurus reevesii, assembly GCA_036244855.1. Lineage (NCBI taxonomy): Eukaryota > Metazoa > Echinodermata > Echinoidea > Temnopleuroida > Temnopleuridae > Temnopleurus > Temnopleurus reevesii. The sequence continues at coordinate 7,065 of BQKZ01012294.1, read as the reverse complement.
GGGTGTTGCTAGAATAACAACAATGTTGCAAGTGCATTTTTTTTAATGCAAAGACCATGCGCAACTCAAAATGCATCTTTTAAATTGCAACACCTGTTTTACAATTGATTTGCACGTTCAAACAACAGCCCTCTGAACCATTTACTAGGGCCTGTTTAAACTTAAGTATGATTTCATCATATTTACCTTCCAGGTAGCCAAATCTGCCATACTCTCTAACAAGAGAGGACGCCCTTGTGTGGGCATTGTTTTCACCGTTTGGATACTCCTCATCGATATCGACCCATATCCCTCCACCGTCTGTTATGAAGTACAGCTCGTTGAACAGTGCAGACTTGTACCAGTCTGGTAACCGCCTATATTAGTATAAATAGATTTGAAGAACTATTTTGTAAATCATGTGGACAATTTAAAAACTTGTATATTTAAAATGTATATCTACATATTGAACTCCATTAGGTCCCTATTGCCTGCATCATAGTCATACAAATTACTAAGTTTAATCAAATCTCTGGGGATCAAAAAAAAATTGATAGACTTGGGAAAAATCACAAGTTTCTTACATATAAAGAGTACAGAAATATTATTTCAAATAATCATCACCATCATCACCACCCCAACCATCACCACTCGCATCATCATCATCATCGTCATCATTCTTATTAATAAAATAGTCATCATCTTTACTACCACCACCACCATCATCATGACTTACTCATCGTTTAGAATAGGGTCCTGCCATTCGTTGATGTTCTTCTCCCATTCTGGGTACTCCTCTAATGCATGGCTGCACAGAGCGAGGGCCGCATTCCCATCTCTACCGAACCATCGTGTGTATCTCCTATGGAAAGATATCAATTGGTATAATTGCTGTCAAGTTTATAGTAGTACAAAACAATCACAATTCTTCTCAACAGGACCAAGAAATCCTGGTTATTTTGATGAATATTATATGAAATTTGTATATAACAGCATTGGTGCAATAATAAAAGATATAATTAAGCCAAATGTGTCCCCCTAGGAAAAAAAATGAAAAAAAAAACACTTAAAAACATTACAGCACTATCGTAACTTGCCTACGTCAGAATGGAACTGCGTGTGGCTGGAACATTGTGATGTAAGTGAGCAAACATTATATTGCACAGTCATGCAATATAATTTTTTTTTGTTCAGCTATCACACGGCGTATTATTTGTACTCTTATCTACTACAAATTCGATATAAGTTCTATTATTTCTACTTTTCTTTTATTACCTGTAGTAGGAAGAGTTGTCAAATTGCACCTTGGGCATATCCCACGAGACAGCGAACTCCAGTACACCTTTCTGATTCGGTTCTACATGACACGATGAGACGACTGCCCCCGCTAACGTCTGTCCTTTCTCTGTACGTTCACTGGGTCCTAATCGTACAAACAATATATGGTGAAAACAAGTTGAAGAAGACACTCTCTGATAAATCACACTTGCTGTACCCTAGTCATGAATAATGTATATTAAAATAAATGAGACAGCAAACTCCAGTAAAACTTTCTGATTCGGTTATACATGACATGACGTCCCTGCTAACGTCTGTCCTTTCTCTGTACAGTCACTGTCACTTTCTCTGTCACAGTTGAACTTGAACTTAAACTTTATTATCCATAACATGACAACATAATACAATGCAATAATATTTGCCACCATATGTGTCCCACAGCATGAGGACCACTTAAAAAAATGTATCTATTTGTTTTTAACTTTTTAACTCTGTAAGTAATCAAAACTTTCTATGAGAACAAACAAATTTCACTTTCATGAATATAATTATTACCTTTTGTAGTGTTCAGTTGTCCATCAGTCTTGAGATCATTCCAGATCTCTTTGAGTTGAGATGAAGGGTCAAATGATGAACATGTTGTCACAGTAACATCATCCTGTTAAACAGATTTATAGACATATATAAGTTAGAACAAGGACTTTCGACAATGGACATTTATCTGTTACGTAATGGGATTGCTAGCGTGTGACTTCCATTGTCATCTGAATAATATAAAAGCATATTTTATATCATAAAATCGTATGCTTCGCAATTTTGCTGCTCCAAATCTGATTGAGGTTCATTGAAAGTTATAGTCTAAAACATGACATCAGCAAATAAAAACCAAGACAGGGCAAAATGTTCCTTTGTCAATGAAAAAATGCACAAAAGTGCTTTAATTGTTAATCATCTGGATGTTCTCATCAAAATGCATGCATAATCAGGCGCCGGTGATTATCATGACATCCAAGGAACAATGGCATTAATCGTCCATCTGTAAAAGGGTCCTTGGTTAGAATAATGAAAAAAAATTATCAAGTAACATGCAACTGTATCTACAAGTTCCAGCAATTATAAAAGATCATCCTTTTGAGAAAATGGATAAAGTGGATTATCATGTAATACTGCCTCTTGCCTTTGTTTTAATCCCATAGTGGCAATAATTTCCTTCTTCAAGAAATTCATCCACATTGTGCTGCATTCAACTCAGGTGAGGTAAATGGGTACCTGGAAATATCATTTCTAAAAATGCAGAGGGCGCAGGTGTATTCCAGGCTCAAGCCAGGGAAATCAATAGCAAAAAGCGTCTTGAGCATTCTACAAACTTGATATGTGCTCTACAAATTGGATTACTTCTTGATATTAATATTTTGTCCAGCAAAAATATGTTAGATATTCCATTAATTACAACAATGATAATATATTGTACTTATAATGCGCTGATCAAGATAGATGGAAAGATAAACAATAGTATTGACTTAGTGTATTCAGCAAAGAATCAAGGTTACACATTGAACTCCACATTAAAAGGCATTTTATTTATAGACGTGCCTTAAAATTGTCAACCGTGTCTGAATTCTTGAGATAATTTGGCAGCTTATTCCAAAGTTCTGCTGCAGCTGCTTGAAATGATCTACATGTAGGCTGATAGAATTATGGACAAATGATGAGAAAATCTGACTACTTACCCCATCAGCTGCTGCTATACACATAGTACAGTTTGGTGTTGGGTGTCTGTCATGGAACATCACCCCAGAGGTTGAGGCAGACGAGAAGCCAGTGTTCCACCTCCCTCCCTTCCTGATAAGAAAAATCAAAAGATAATTATATGATTAGATTTGATTTGATTTAATTTATTTTGTCAGTGGTGAAGTACATGACAGGACAGCCCATTGAAGCAAAATGGCTCATTTTCAATGGGGTTCTACACATTAAAGAAAACTAAACATAGCTTATTAAACAAACGCATGTGTGAAAAAATTCTGTCAAATAAAATGATTTGCAATGATTAACTATGAAATTTTCCCTGAAACTTAAGATTGGTTGCATTGTTGAGATACAGTTCAACAGCTCAGGCCTAATTAGCAACAAGTGATTCAGCAAAGCACTAATAGAAAAACAGAAGCATGTCTAAGAATTATGCCATCTCTTTCATGGCTAAGTTGAAAATACCCAGATTAGTTGAAAATGTTGTTGTTCCATATCATTGTGAAATGGAAAATGTTTTTTTTTTTATCTGTATCATATTGACTCTCTCCAAATAAAAATGCAAAATCAGACAAATTCAGAGGTTTTTTATTACACATTAGCATAATTAGGGGGTGTTGCTCTAAAGTTGCAATTGATTGCAAATCAACAGCTTATCAGTTGCAATTCACTTGCAAATTGGAATGCGCATTTTCATTCCCGCACTGTCTGCATTTTCAACAAGGAGCGTATAAAACAGCAGTTTTGATTGGTGCTTTTTGATCAACTGCAACATGCAATTGATTGCAAGTTTGTAGTAAACCCCCCTGAGGTTGATTAATTAATGATTGTATCACCTTATTATGATAAGTTAATAATGTTTTCCCATGAGGACCAGAAGGACTTACTTGTCTGCAGATGTACCCGTGCCATTCTTCCACGTGAACATGATGGAAACATCTGCCGCTGCAGTGCCATTGTTGTAAACATCCCATACGAATACACCTACGGGTAGAGATGTTTCCTGGCAATGCAAACAGATCAGTGGATTAGTGGTTATGATACTGTGTACATGTATGGTCGATTTTTAATTTGAGCTTTAGATTCACTAATTTCTCAACCATACAAATTTGCTAAAATGTTAACTTTTATATCAGATTTCCCATAGGCTTGCGTACAATGGTCTTTGAAAACCGCTAATATGCAAATGGCTCTGAAATTCAGCGAATTTGCTAATAATATTTACGAACGATATTGGTTTTTACATATGGAAAGTCATAGGTCATAGGTTCAAAACCTGTTACAGTGTCATGTCATGCAATGTTGCATACATTCCATATAAACATATCTACAGGTAGAGAGGTCTCCTGGCAATGCAAACATATCAGTGGATCAGTGGTTATGATCATAAGGCCAGCCTACAGTCACTGGTTCAAATCTTGGTATAATGTTCTAATACCTAATATAAGCCATTGTTGTACACATCCCATACGAATACACCTACGAGTCGAGATGTTTCCTGGCAAATTGAAACAGATCAGTGGATCAGTGGTATAATTTCAAATGTTTACAGGTCATTGGTTCAATACCTGGTACAGTATCCTAATAATTCTATCCTACAAACACCGCAGAACTCCCACTCCCAAGCCTGGGTTGGGCCCTTGTCGTGGGATTTGTTACACTCTAGGTGACAAGATAGGAAAATTATACTTACTTGATAATTATGAGGAAAGACTGGTGATATCTGTCTGCAAACGAGCGTGATGTTCTGCCCAGGCAACATGTACTTGGTCCATGCCCGAGGATAGAGCCCATGATAACTGGCCCTGTTACCAGGGAATTCCCACTCCCAGGCCTGGGCCAGGTTCTTGTTATGGGGCCTGTTGGGCGATAGGACTTGTTGGTAGACCGTCTTGTCTCCTCGTCTGACACACACTGTAAACTGAAGAGACAAATTGAAGACTTGTTTACAGCAATCAATAATTAATAATAATAATAATAATTAGATAATTCATATAGCGCAGCCCTTATATGGATATACTTTACTTAGCTGTGATGTTAGGATTTCTAGATATTGTTATCAAAATAGTGCATATAGGCACAAAAGCTTTAAAAAATCAATGAGTTTTCAACAAGCTTTTGAAAACAATATACATGTATATACACATGTATATATAAACAGATGGAGATGATCTTATTTCTATTGACAATTGGCTCCAGAGTTTTCGAGCAGCACCGCTGAAGACGTAGTCACCAAGTGTTCAAGTACTTTTGTTTTCAGGTGTGGTAATTTTAAAATCAATGCTATAAAAGGAAATTTTTAAAATGCAGAGATGCGGACCGAAGTTGCAGTTTAGAATTGGTATTGATCTCAAGAGAGAGATGCCAACAGTTCCAGAAAAATGCATGAGGTATATTTTCATAAATTCAAGGCTTTCATTACAATGGAATGGCTGAAAGTGGTTGTTGTTGCTGTTGTAGTGTTTGCTCTCACTATTGTTCAACTGCTGCATTATCATTATTTCTATTATTATTAATTTAGCAGATTCAAAACAGTAATTCAAAACCATTATTCACATTTTGATTTTGACCTCATTCTGGAACAGTTGGCATCTCTGTAAAGAAGAGGGTTGTAACTACCACTCCCAAGATTATGCATAGGTCCTGGCTGTATGACACATTTAGCAAAATTTAGCTAAATTGATAAAAATCATTACATTTGAAGAAAAATTAAACAATAGAGTTTGCTCAACCTCCACAAAAAAATTGAATACTGTAAAAAAAACCTACATACCTGTACTGTAAAAACCAACATAAACCTTACATACTGTAAAAAAAATCTGCATATCTAATTATTATTATTATTATTATTATTTAAATGAAAATGTAATTATTCACATTGAGACACATTCTGCTATCTACTTTTTTTTCATGCCTGATATGCCCTTTATATCATTTTGTTCTATTCTAAATATGGGGCAGTGTCTACCTTGTTTTTCAAGTGATTGGATTGAAATAGATAAAATAATAGTTTCATCTGAATCAAAGTCACTTCATAAAATTGCCTTTTGCGTGTAAGAAATTGATAGAGAGATATAATTTCCTTTCAAGATTATTCAATTAGTCCATTCGAAGCACTTGTGGTGCTGAGCTAAGCCTTAGTTCTTACAAATAGTCATCTACAATAAATGATTAAGATTTTGTACATAAATAGAAATTACTCTTGAAACACTTTGCTTGATTGCTTATTTAATCAATAATAGGTTTTGTGCAATACTGTCAAAAATACAGATGATGAAATCCTGTACAAACAAAAGATCTGCATCTTATTGTATAGTTTCTGGGGAAAAAAAAGGAGCCAAGGGTGTGGTGAAAAAGGCTAGAGTCTTAGTGCTATAATTAATAATGATAGCAATATTGATTACACTTTAACTACACTACCTTCTTTGTGTGAATAACTTTAAGTGCCTATAACTGTATTTCTTTCCTCTCCTTTGTACCATTGTTCCATATTGTAGACCCATTTTAGCTTTGGATGAAGATGTTGTAGTTAAAAATTTATAGATATGTATATTTCCTTCGTCATGAATGCTTTTCTTTATGGCTCATAAAACCTTTATAATATGGACATCTGCTGATGCAACTGTGTCTGGAATAAATTATTAAATTGAAATAATGAAAGATATTACATTGATAATAATCATCATCATCATCATCATAGTCATCATGTTCCTCTTCACCACTGTTATCACCATCATATAGCTCATATGCTTTAGGCAATTTCTGTTTCTAATGGCTTTTACATTCGAAAAATAAAAAATAAGGGGAAAAAAATAACCTTTGTATTCAGTTCTAAATAATAATAGGTCCATTTATATAGTGCGATCACTTCATGCATATACTCTATTGCGCTTGATACGACATGTAGGTACCATATCATTACACTGCCGAGCAAGCCAGTCAGGCGCTCAAAGATATATTCTGGTATTTGTTAAAAAAAATAAAATAAATGTTCACAGAATCGCACAAAATGTGAGAAGAATGTTCAGAACTATGAATAAATAATATGTGCCAAAGTGT